>CM060924.1:211647696-211945196 GCA_030737875.1 Allium sativum
AGCTTATCTATCTTGTCATCATACTTATGTTCATCTCAGTTCCCCATGCCAGTTAACTT
Source organism: Allium sativum (assembly GCA_030737875.1). NCBI lineage: Eukaryota > Viridiplantae > Streptophyta > Magnoliopsida > Asparagales > Amaryllidaceae > Allium > Allium sativum. The sequence goes on from CM060924.1 coordinate 211,647,756, forward strand.
TACTAGTTTATATACTGATAGTAGATAGGGCTTACTAGTCTTTATGACTGACCCCATTTTGTTTCGCCTCTTGTCTTCCGTTCCCCCCCCCCCCCCCCAGGTTACAGGGAGGAAATGCTATTGTTAATTTGGACTTCTTCTGTTTGAAGGTCATCACGCATGGCTTGGACTTTTCTTGGCTATGGCTACTTTACGGGTTTACTTGGGGAATAATTTATGAAATGATTTTATGCTTCTTTATTATTGCAAGACAGGTTTTGATGTATTCTGATGTAAAAGGCTTTAGACCTTATTTTATAAGGTAATAAAATTTGTTTTACTTCCGCTGTTTTATATATATATATATATATATGTTCTGTCTTGTAATATTTCTGTGCATGTTTACCTCGATAATGCTTCACCAAACCTAGTGCATTCCCTTTGTGAGTGACCCTAGCGGAGGTGGGGTGTTACATAGGCTATTTTATAGCCTAGACGCCGCCAAAATACGTGCGAATACGTTAGTTAAGGAAACGGAGGAAAAGGGATTTATAATTGGCATGTAATCTTTATTTGAATTGATATGTAATTCAAATTATCATTAAGATAGGTATTGACACATATAAAAGGAAAGGATTAATTTATAAATAAATAAATAAATAAATAAAAAATGGAATGTTTAGTAATTACAATTAGGAATTGTAATTGTACTTATGACACGAGGTTAGGTTACATTAGTGGTGGAAGTCTGCCCGGACCTGACCGACATATCCAGCAGCCACTAATGTTGAATCTAATGTGGGAGGTCTAAGTATATAAATACGAATCGGGCTAAGAAACGAGGTTAAGCCCTACTGTGGAATAAGACTGCCCGGAACCGACCGGCATATCCGACATCCACATGTCGTAGGTCTAATGTGGGAGGACTAGCCCATTATAAACCATAATTGGACATGGTAATGAATTGGTCTACTTAACCAAATATAATCCATAGGGATTGTGTGAACTTAGACTTAAGTTAAGGTTAAGTAAACTTGATTAAGCAAAGTGGGAGGGTTAAGTAAATCTTGGGTAGGTGGGTAATATTAGTATATATAGGCCCACAAACTTAACCATTATATAAACATGCTTGAATCAATGGGAGGGTTAAGTACATCTTGGGTAGGTGGGTAATATTTGTATATATATAGGCTCACAAACTTAACCATTATAGAGTTATGTAATTAAAGATCACCATTTAGGGTATACAAAACTGATATAGGGCTATGCAATTAAATCTCACCCTTTAGGGTATACATAGTCAGTGGAAAGCCTAGTGGGGATACAAGACAAAGGGCAAAGCTTGTATCATATTGTGTGGGGGTTATGTAATTAAAGATCACCCTTTAGGGTATACATAACTAGTATAGGGCTATGTAATTAAAGATCACCCTTTTAGGGTATACATAGTTAGTGGAAAACCTAGTCGGGATACAAGACAAAGGGGAGAGCTTATATCATATTGTATGGGACCCATTTCAGTCAGTAACCCGTAGTTGGTATCAGAGTAGAGAACTCCGTACTAGGCGGAGAAGGGGCACACTTACTGATTGATTATAAGAGATCCAAAACATGACGGACGGTGCAAAAGGCGCAAACCGACCGGGGATATGTGCGTGCATGGGTCAGGCAAAGGGGGACAAGACGACCGTGACACCAGTAGGTATGCCTGTGCACATCTTGGGTTGCCACTTTAGGGAAGTGATACCCCCTACTATGGGGCCAGCACATAATATCTACAGAGTAGGGAGCTGATCAATAAGGGTAGTGGTTAGGGTATACTCGGACGTATGCCCTAAGTCTACCAACTCATAGTGGAAGGGATCATCTCATTTTTAAATTATACTAGTAATAGTGCAGAATAATCATTAGAAGCACTTACACCTTAACTTGTTTACCTTGTCACACCTGCCATTTATGTAGTGATCTCTCTCTTATCCACTTTATATTCCTATCATGTTGCTTTTAATTATCTACTGGCTAAAAGTAACTATACTCGCCAGACTTAATGTCTGACCCTGTTGTTTCTCGTTCTTTCTTCTGTTTCCCCATAGGTTCTCAGGGAGGAAATAATCAGACTTAATCGGGAACTAGATATCATCTTGCTAGGAGCTACTTCTAAAGTATGGCTCAAGTTCTTGACTCTACTATGGCTTAACTCTTCTTATTGGGGAAATGATGCTTTTTATTATGTACTCTGATGGAAGCAAGATAGAAGTATTTTATTGTAATGGTTTTTATAACTTATGGTATTGTGAACCACGGTATAATGATTATGTCTGAAATAAAATTTTGAATTTTTCGCTTCTATATATATATATATATATATTATTATCTATCTTGTAATATTCTGTGTCTATTTACCAAAACGCTTCACGAAACTTAATGCATTCCCTTTATGAGTGACATTAACGGACGTGGGATGTTATAGAGTACTACTAGTTTTGCTCCATGGGATGAATAGGTTGGGAATGGAAAATAAAATAAATGATTACTTCGGTAAGGCTCGATAATCCCGACTAGTTAATAAACCTTGATTGGTTTAGATGGTGAAAAGATATAATAAAATCTTTTGACATTGATATCCAAAGGAAGATTAAAGAATAAGTTTAAAAGAATTTATCTTTGATAAAATTAATGGGAACCTTTCCCTAAAATATGAATATTTGAATAAAAGAATATTCTGAACTGGAATGAGGCGTATGATGTGTTTATATATCACTTGATTATAAAATATACGAGTTATTCTGAAAGACCGGGTTTAACCCATTCTGAAATTTTTTAACGACGATCAGAAGTCAAAGATACAAAAATGGTGGTTGAAGACCAGAGATCTTCACATTGAATAAATTATTACTGATGTCTTGATTGGGCTGATCCCCCTAGACAAGGTAATAAGTGGTGATCATCCAGACGTCCTTGGAGATCGACTGGATATGTGGGGACCTCTCTCCTGTATTGGACATATGGGACGAGGAATAAGGTGTCTTCGATTTCGTTCAGATCCAGAATGGACTTGTAAGTGGATTATGTCTGACATTGTATCGTGTGCTATATTTGTTGACCTCTGCTAAATATATATCTATTTGGTGGTGGAGAATTATTCTCTTGCTTAGCACCCTTCTCTGAGACATACGAGCTTAGAGGTTATATATTGGTAGAAATAGATGGTATGGTATGGATTGACAGTGTGGCATGTTAAGATGCAAATGATCAAGGCTTTTGTTGAAAAGAAGAGCTTTGTGGATGTTGATCGAAGCAAGACTTTAATTAGCATTGCTTTTTGTATAGCGTTAATTCGTGAGCTTTACACCCCGGTATGAACAAGAAACGGGATGAAGGACCATAAGGAGGACATATGTTTCTTTCTAGCTAGGAGTGTTGTCATGGTATGGAGCCCAAACATTTTACTTTTGTGGATGATGGAAATAGAGATACCTCGGATTGGATGGTCGACACACTGACCAGATTTTATAGCCCTGTTTGACATAGAAATGTGTTTATTTTATGCTCTTATATCTTATCTTTTGTATATAAATAAATATTACTTGGGTATTGTTTTGTTACTTTTACAGATATTCCAACCCAGCCCGCATGCAACCAGAAATGTAGAGAAATAGAGATGAAATTGCTGTGTATTTGCAGATTGAAGAATTGTAGATGAAGATCTCACATCTAGTTGCTGTTGGACAAGAAAAGGATTGATAAAAAGGCTTTGAACATCACAAATCAATGAAGAAATGTCAAGGAAGCAAGAGGAAAAAGAGAAAAGGCCCAAATTTGCTTTATTTATCAAAGGCCCATTTATGTTTCTCATTGTAAACTAATTAGTGATGTAATGACCAGGCCCATTTATCATTAGGGTTAGGGTTAGGGTTTGGCTATCTACTCTATATATACCCTTGTAATGGCATTGTAGCCACCATCCTATATCTCATCTCTTATTCCATTGTTCTAATAAAAGTTCTTCTTTCTCTTTTATTTTCTGCAATTTTTTGTTTTCTTAGCAACTAGTGTTGTCTATACGATTAGATTCGGTAGAACACTATTTGTATTTTGCACTTACTTTCATTAGTGATTTACCGTCTGATTAGATTCAGCGGAAATCCTAATTTTAATTCTTGTTTGTTATTTCAATTTCTGCAATTTCAATTTCTGCTTTTTATTATTTTCTTAGGTCAAATTGGATTTGATTAGATTCAAATCTAATTCATAGTTTCATTGCTTTTCCATTGAAATTGTGATTTGATCATCGGTTCAGTTAGATCTGTTCTGAATCAAATTACAGTTTTAATTTTGTTTTGTTTTGTTTTCAAAATCAACCTCCAAAGTTCGTCTAACACGCCCACGAAACATATAAATAATAAAATTTAACTTTCCTCCCTGTGTTCGACCTGTATGCTACACACCTGTATGCTTGCAGAATTTATTACAAATGTCGCGCTTTTCTAATTCATAGACTAGCGTCGATCAAGTTTTTGGCGCCGTTGCCGGGGATTTGTAATAAAATCTGATCGACGCTAGTCTATGAATTAGAAAAGCGCGACATTTGTAATAAATTCTGCAAGCATACAGGTGTGTAGCATACAGGTCGAACACAGGGAGGAAAGTTAAATTTTATTATTTATATGTTTCGTGGGCGTGTTAGACGAACTTTGGAGGTTGATTTTGAAAATAAAACAAAACAAAATTAAAACTGTAATTTGATTCAGAACAGATCTAACTGAACCGATGATCAAATCACAATTTCAATGGAAAAGCAATGAAACTATGAATTAGATTTGAATCTAATCAAATCCAATTTGACCTAAGAAAATAATAAAAAGCAGAAATTGAAATTGCAGAAATTGAAATAACAAACAAGAATTAAAATTAGGATTTCCGCTGAATCTAATCAGACGGTAAATCACTAATGAAAGTAAGTGCAAAATACAAATAGTGTTCTACCGAATCTAATCGTATAGACAACACTAGTTGCTAAGAAAACAAAAAATTGTAGAAAATAAAAGAGAAAGAAGAACTTTTATTAGAACAATGGAATAAGAGATGAGATATAGGATGGTGGCTACAATGCCATTACAAGGGTATATATAGAGTAGATAGCCAAACCCTAACCCTAACCCTAATGATAAATGGGCCTGGTCATTACATCACTAATTAGTTTACAATGAGAAACATAAATGGGCCTTTGATAAATAAAGCAAATTTGGGCCTTTTCTCTTTTTCCTCTTGCTTCCTTGACATTTCTTCATTGATTTGTGATGTTCAAAGCCTTTTTATCAATCCTTTTCTTGTCCAACAGCAACTAGATGTGAGATCTTCATCTACAATTCTTCAATCTGCAAATACACAGCAATTTCATCTCTATTTCTCTACATTTCTGGTTGCATGCGGGCTGGGTTGGAATATCTGTAAAAGTAACAAAACAATACCCAAGTAATATTTATTTATATACAAAAGATAAGATATAAGAGCATAAAATAAACACATTTCTATGTCAATCAAATACCCCCACACTTATCTTTTACTCGTCCTCGAGTAAAACAAGAAATGAAAAACTAACTAGATAGGTCACACTTTCGTAGGAAACACGATTGCATTGAGCGTATGCAACAAGCCGTTAAACCTCTAGGTGTCCCTAGTAGGACGAGTGGTGTCTCGTGAGGGTTTTCAGCGGATACTACCCACAAAATCCAAATGCAGTATGTTATGATTCTAATGAAACTACATGAATGCAATGGACATATGCAAAAATAAAAACGAACAATGGCAACACGACTTATTTCAGGAAAGTGGTACAACAAATTAAGTTAACAATTTCCAATCAGTTGATTTTATTTTAGATACCTCGACTTGTCACAAATTTTCAATATAAATCAAGTTTTCAAATGTTAAATTCCAGTTTGGCCAGTTAGTTCGGTCGATAACATAGTGCAGCCATGAAATAAATTCTTAGTTGCTTGGCACGGTTTGCAAAGTGGTATTCTAATTTTCTCATGTATGGCTAGTCAAATCAATAAGGTCAAGAAGTGTTTGGTATCATCGCTTATTCTTTATTCTATAAAATTTTAAGATTTATGATTAAGTATATACACCTAACTAAAAAGACCAAGGTTTACCACCCATGCACTGCCTCGCGGACTAACGGAGAGTAGGTAAAGAGCTTGGCGGATTGTGCAGGCCGACTTTGACTTTGTCAACAACGTGTCGGTAATCCTTAGGTGTCCAATCTCATAAAATGAGACCAAGATTTTCCAACACTGACTTTATCAACAACGTGTCGGATAGAGCTTGGCGGGTTTGCACACCAACGCTCGATATACAAGCAATGTTGGATACCCTTGGAATACTACTATTATTATTATCGAAAATATAAGCACAAAAGAGAGTTACGCGGATTCAACTTAACACAACTTAGTTTTAAAGATTTGAAAAGCCAATATAAGCATTTTAAGTCCTCCACTTATTTAAACAAAGTCTACAATATAGAATAGATTTCATGGCCATCACCTAAGAATCTCCCCATGTACCGGTTACACTATTATCCCTCAAGATTAAACTTTTCATTATATTTCTTATTCGATCTAAGTTGAGAGAAAAAAATACTATCAACTGGCTAAAAATTGTAACCTTATTTTGCTGTATCAATTGAAAATGAGTCGTATTTCAAAAAAAAAAAAATGGCATGTTACTACAGTCTAAAATGTATGATGGTCCTACTTAAATGGCTGAAAATAAAAAGAAATAAAAACAAAGAAAAATGAAAATGGATGAAATGCAGACTCCCCCCCACACTAGAACTAACAGTGTCCACACTGTGAACGTTTCCTAAATTTGAAAGATCGTACCCATAGGTGAATGAGCTGCAAAATTATTTGTAGAATGAAATGCAGTCTAACTATATGTAGGAATGGATCGTATTTACAACGATATATGTGTTTGCGATGCATGCGATGTAAAGAATACCACCATCTTCTCCCCCCACACTTGGTTCTAGCCCAATGAATCCCATTCGCACTATGTCTAGGCATGTTTTCAAGTAAGCAAAGGTTTTTGAAAACCATCTCATCTTTATACCTAGATTTGTAGTTCAGTAAATGAATGTCCAAGGTCATCCTAATCCGAAGTTTTTCAACCAAGAAAACATTCCAAAAATGATTCATGTGTTCAACAAATTTATCAGTGTAATTGTTCAAAAATTTGTGATCATATATAAATTCAGTGAAATTTGAATTCTGAGTGTTGTTCAAGACTATGTGATCACATTTCTCTACTTTATTATTTGACAACGTATTTCCGACACTGACAATTTCAAGTTCGTTTGAAACCTCAAAATCAATTTCAAATTCATGACGTGAATCTACTTCATCCTCATTTGGCAACTCATCCTCATACAATCCAAAAAATTCATGTTCATTAAAATCCTTTTCCAAATTTGAATTGAAAAATTCAACCTTTTCGTTTTGTTCATTTTCAAAAATTTCAACTTTCTCATAGCCTGAAAGGGGAAGATCAAAATCTGAGCTTAAATCTTTTTCCTGAAAAGAGTTGAAGTCCAAATCATTTGTTGAATTTTGAAAAGCTTCATCAAGATGATTATTCTCAATTTCCAAAGTCGTTATTTGAAAATTTTCAATGTCAGTAGAAATTGGATTATTTTCTGATTCAACGCCCATTTGATTTTGTTGCTCTTGTTGCTCTTTCAAAGATGTCAGTAAACAAAGAAGTTCGTCCGCCCTCTCTCTAAGAATTTTAAGATGATATTCTTCAGAATCGTCGAATTGAGAGCTATCGTTTTGGATTCCTTGATTCTCAGAAATATTTGAATTTTCAGAAAGATGATAATGATGTTGGAAATCATTTTGATTTTGAAAATTAGGTTCGTAACCAAAGCTGTCGAAATTCGAGGGAAAATTGCGATTTTGGTCATATTCAAGATGTGGATATGGGTTGTAATTTTGAAAATTCTGATCGATTTGAAAATCATTTTCAAAATTATTTTCGAATTGGTTTCCAACCCCATATTGTTGTGGATCAAAGCTGTATTGGGATTCAAAGTCGTTTTGATACGGATGTGGCCCATAATCGAAATTATTGAAATTTGAATTGAAATCGCCATTTCGATTATATTCATGATGTTGAAAATGTTGGTCCTTTTGAAAATTTTGAAAATTGTTGGCATTGGGCTCACAGAAATTCGGAAAGTTTTGCTTCATGAGTTGTAACTCATACTCATACTCTTCAAGAGGACGTCTACTCAGGTTATGATCCCACATATCTCTCAAGGATTTTTTTGAATTAGACATTTGAGTGAAGTCAAGGCAAAACAAAAATTATTCTCACTTCAAAATAGTATAAAATACTAAGTTGTGCTCTATTTATTAACCGACTCAATTAGAAGGGGGAAGAGGGTCTTGTGGCCGTTCACGTATAGTATAAATACTAAGGGATACGACCAATGTTTTACGGGTAGTATGCAACCTCTTTTGCTAGAAGTTCAATAAATTGAACTAATATATATCCGCGATCCAATTATACGAGACAGTCAACTTCACAAAACACCACTTTTCAATTATATTATTTTGAAAATCAAAATTTTATTGTTGAAAAACGATGAGAGCGATGATATAAGGTATGTAAATTCGTTCTTCACAAACAGATTCAGAAATTTCAGTCACAGAACAGACACAGAACAGTCACAGAAGAATAATTGCAGAAATAAAAAAATGTACATTCAAGCCGCTGCCCCTGCAGAAATTTTCTTTGCAGCAGAGCACCTGTAGTGTTTTAAAAGTTTTCACCTTGATCAGCAGTCCTCCAGTGAATTTGGGAAGCGCTAGTGCGTTCACACCTCACTCGGTGTGCAACCGCTCCAACCCATTTGAACCCATAGGGTAGGAAAACGTATTGTTCAGGAATAATAAATCCACTAAAGTAAGTGTCTACCAACCATGCCACTCCAGGTGCTATTGCGGCTGAATCTTGAGGCTCGGGCTAGAGAGTCTCGAATTCGGATGAGGAAGATCCCTTACCTTGGTTCATGATGGAAACTTAATTTCCAATACGACACTTTTCGGTTTTAGTTGTAAACCTACATGGCAACATAGTAGGATGTGGTACTATGTCGTCTATGATTGATACATTTATATTTGAAGTTGTTTTATAACACTATGCACTTATAGTAATATCAAAATGATTTTTTTTAAAACGTACCAAGCATGTTTGGCTATTATAAGGTAAAACTCTATACTCCGGCTTGCGTTGTATTATGTGATGGGACATGAGTCTTATAATAGCTTCATTTTTCTAAAAAGCATTGCGTTGTTTATAAATTGTTTTATTTCAAGCTTTGGTATTCACATGGAGTAAACCCGTTCCGTGACATGCGGTGTGGTCCTGTGATTTACCTATTTTAAAGTAAATGTTTAATAATTGTTTTAAGTTCTCACACTAGTCCCTTGACTTACCTTGAGTTTATTGTTTTCGCCTAAACTTTGGGTGCCCATCTTTTCCACATGGGCAGCTAATAGTTTTGGTTTTGTAGATTTCTATTTAACAGGATCCAAGTTTACAGCTGGAGCTATATTTGGAAAGCTTTGTATTTGTGTATATCTTTCAGTTGTGGTAGTTGATGTATTTCCGATGTGCATTGTATTTATACATTTAAATTTCTGCTGCTATGTATTTTAAATCCCTGATATTATTTTTCTGTTGTGTAATATTATTTATTTGTACTCTAATATTCTTGTACTCTAATGTAAATTGATGTAATAGTAATGAAATCTTCTATTGTTTGTGTTCGGATGTGTCGTGTTCTCAAAACAATCCGGGCTCCTCCGTCTCTTCTGGGATCGGGGAAGTCTAGGTCGTTTCAATTTAGTATCAGAGCTATTGATTGCAAAGCTTGAAAACTAGACACATTAGAACTAAACGAGAGAATTCATCAGAGATAGAATTATTAACATTCTATTTAAGAATATCCATTAGAAATAGGATCAGTAGTATCCTAGAATGAGAAACTTATTAGAGATGGGGTTAGTAATGCCCTAGAATGAGTTGAGAGTGATATATTTATATGTAACGTATTTGTGATTTTTATAAAATCTGATTTTAGAAATTATAGTTTGATTATATAAAAGTTATTTTTTAGAAAGATAAATTATCAATTAATTTTTTTTGATATTGTTTGATTACATATGGCATTTGGTTTAAATATATTAGACGTTGTCTTTAACAATTTTGGACATCGAATATACGAAAACACACTTGCTATTTAATTTAATTAAGTTAAGTTAAACTGAATTGTAAATTTAGTTAGAATTGGATATGTATACATATATATATTGAGCATCATGGCTTCGCGTTGAGTAAGGAAATAAATTGCGTGCCCGACAAACAGGTTATAATAACCCGAAATTCTGAGCCAGTTTAAAAATTTTATTTTGGCATTTTTGACGAATTTTGAATATTTAAAATAGATTATTTTAAATAAAATCGACGAGAAATTTATTTTGAATATAATTAGAATGTATATATTATACGCGTCGTCGTTAGAATATAAATATTTATATATAATTATAAAATAGAATTGAAAATGGCGCGGTAGTTTGATAATTCGATTTCAAACTTCAATTGAATGTACCGGGTGCAAAACAATCCGAATTTTAGTGAAACCAAAAATAATTGGATCTAATTGATAATATCTTTCCAACGAATCCGACAAATCGAAATTTCATAGCGGGATTCAAAAGATATGTCTAGTTGAAAATTCTGAATAGTCGCTATGGAATTCAGGCCCTCAAAAATAGACATTTTGCAAACGACCTCGGATTTCGACGAAACCACTTTTGTTGGGTCCGTGATGTCAAGTTATTGCTAGATTCCAAATTTCATAATTTTTCGAATCAATATGTGAGCGTGGCAAAGGAAAACATGTTTGACCAGTTTCAGTTGATTTTAATCGACTGGAAATTGGCCATTATTCATAGGGTCTCAGAATTCGACGAAACTAGTTTTGTTAGGGCCGTATCGTCAATACGAAGCTAGAAAATATTTTTCTGAAATTTTTAGAGTTATTATGTGACCCTAGTAAATTGGAATGCGCGTTCAAATTCAATATATAGAATTATATGTTGATTTTGACGAAAACTGATCGAAACGATCGAATCAGCTTACGATACATATCCCATTGTGTTCGGAATGGGGGTAAAACGCTATGGACGATAGGCGGTGGGCCTCGTTTAGAGGTCGTATGTAAAAGTCAACTTTTTACAAAATAAATAATTAAATAAATAAAATAAAAAAATATCTTTCCTCTCCTTATTCCTTTAGCTGGCCCCCCTTCCTTCCGTCATAATCGAAAACGGAAAAAAAAGGGAAAAACTGCGATCGACAGAGTGCCGCCCCCTCCTCCCCTCGTCGCCTTCGTGGCGCAGCACCCTCCCTTGCTGAAAAACTGTCGCGCCACCCTCCAGTCCCCATCCTCCTTCCCCTTGCGCGAGCCCCTCAAATCCAAACACCCGCAAGCCTTAAATCGAGCCGCCGTGGACCCCTGGCCCCACCGCCCGACGCCAATAACCAGCTCCGACGCCCCTGCCACCTCCTCCGCCTCTGGCACCACCATAACAGCCCTCCTCCCTCTTGAACAATGAAGTGAGTTTTATTTCTTTCTTTGTTTTATTTTATGTCCTTTTGGGTAATTAGTTCAGTTAAATTGGAGATTTAACATTGTTTTAAGATGTAGGAGAGAATAGATTTTTAGCGTATAAAGATTAGATTTTTGAAAAACAAAAGAAGGATTTTTATATATTGAATCGCGAAGTAAAAATTCGATTTTTATATATTGAATAGCGAAGTAAAAATTCGATTTTTATATATTGAATAACGAAGTAAAAATTCGATTTTTATATATTGAATAACGAAGTAAAAATTCGATTTTTATATATTGAATAACGAAGTAAAAATTCGATTTTTATATATTGAATAGCGAAGTAAAAATGTGATTTTTATATATGTAGAGAATACGGGCAACGAAGATGAGAAAAAGGCGAGAACGACGAAAATTTCTATAAATGAAGTGTCGTGAAGTTGGGATAGCTTTCGGTGAGAATTTCTCACTCTTCAATTTCTTTTCTAGTTATATATATATATACTAGGATGCAGACGGTGTTTAGTAGCACCCGACACAATCGTCCACAGACCATGGACTTGTTTGTTTGGTTGTGTAGTTGGTTAGATTATTTGGTTTGAATTGATTGTTTGGTGAAATGAAATTGATTTGATTGATGTGTGAATGGCGTGGGCCTTCACTAGACCGGGGATAAGGCTAGGCCTTGTCCCGTTTCTAGTATCGTGCCGTTATGCCGACGAAATTTTCTAAAATATGTTAGAAAAATAAAAATATCATTTTTATTTCGTAAATGAACTGAATACAAATTCATGTGTTAAAATAAAATATTTTATCGTTAAAAATATAATTTTTAACGTGAAGTGAATAAAATAAAATATTCATTTACAAACCGGACGGTTTGTTTATGTACACTGATTTGACTGACATTGATTGGGACGATAAATTTTACACATCGCCCAACTGCACAAATAAAAATCTGTGTTTGATTGTTTGAAACCCCACACGGGTGTTGGGATGAAATTTGAAGTTCACTCATCCTAATTGATTAAATATGTCGATCGATTGATTGACAGGCTGTTATAAGCGTCAGATATCTATATTTGATGCTTATATAGTGTAGTGCACTTTGGTTGATGGTTGATTATTTTTCAATGCTATTATATACGTGTGGTGTATGAAAATCCATATAATTAATATTATATGGTGATTGATTGGGCCTCATTCCAATTTAGAAAATAAAGAATATTATAAGATAAAGGTTCATGTGTTGACCGTACTCATCCGTTGAGATTAGTCATGTGTTGAACGAAATATTTTAAAAATAGAAATATTTGAAATAGAAATATTTGAATAGGAAATATTTGAATAAGAAATATTTGAAATAGAATATTTGAAAATAGAAATATATGAAGCCGTGTTGATTAGATTGATGCCATTTTGACGTGAACGATGTTTATATCGATTTTATTCATTTTAAAATGAATATTGAAAAGTGATTTCGAAATCGAATATTTTGAAATGAAATTTGAATTAAATTGAATATAAAATGAATTTGATTTCAATTGAATATATAATGAATTTGAATCGAATAGAAAACCAATTTGAATTGAATCGAATAGAAAACCAATTTGAATTGAATCGAATAGAAAACCAATTTGAATTGAATTGAATAGAAAACCAATTTGAATTGAATCGAATAGAAAACCAATTTGAATTGAATAGAATAGAAACCGAATTTGAATTGAATTGAAAACGAATTCGAATTGAATTGAAAACGAATTGAAATGGATTCAAATTGAATTGAAATTTAAATTGAATAGAAATGAATTTTGAACGAATTTATAAGGAAAAATTCAATTTTGATTTGAATTGAAATGGAAGTTGGAATTGTTTTTGAATCGAAATTAAAACGATTTATAAAATTCGTTTTAAATAGAAATCGACGAAATATATATTATATATATATAATATAATGGCCTGAATAGAATGCTCCGCGCCGCGGTAGTTCGTGAATTTCGACCATTTATTTCAAACGGACATTACGGGAGATCCGACCGTCGGATTCTCCTAAAACCAGAACCGTTGGGTTCGTATCGAAAAGAGCTTTCTAACGAATATTAGAAATTCAAAATCTAACGGTTGGATTTGGAGATACGTCCAAATCAAATTCGAAAAAGGTCGTTGTAAGTGCAGTTCGATGGCCGTTGATGGAAATCGACTGTACGGGCCTTGATAAAATTATTAAAAATATCAATAATTTGTGTAAAATCATAAGAAATGATTTGGGAGAAATTGGGATGTAAAACTCCATATTTGAAAAGATAAAAATAGATTTTTATCAAAATGAACAAGTTTTGAACTAAAATTAAAATTCATTTATTTTTTTAAAAATAAATTGGATTCGAAATGGGTTTTAAATAGAATTGATTTGTGGGTTTATCGTGAACAGTGTTTTAAATAACACTAGTTCTTTAACCTGATAATAATTAAAATGTGATTTGGGTTTTTCGTGAACTGTGTTTTAAATGACACTAGTTCTTTAACCCAGTAATAGGAGTTTTAATGAATCTGCAATTAGATTGTAATGTGAATTGATAATTTAAATTATTAAATTTAGAAAATGAGCGAGAATGGAGTATCACCAGTTTTGCTCCAAAGCGATAGTTAAATCTTTGATTAGATTTGAACACGAAAGGGTAATTAGTTTTACCGACAACACTGTGGTGTTAGATATGAAGTATTACCAGTTTTGCTTCATGGGATGAATAGGTTGGGATTGGGAAATAAAATAAATAATTACTTCGGTGTGGTTCGCTAATCTCGACTAGTTTAGAAAACCATAATTTGGTTTGAAACGACATCCAAAGGAAGATTAAAGGATAAATTTTAAAGAATTTATCTTGGATAAAATTAATAGGAACCTTTCCCTAAGAATGTGATTTCGTGAATAAAAGGATATTTTGCATTGGAATGAGGCGTATGTTGTGTTTGTGTAACATTTTTTTTTAATATACGCGGGTTGTTCGGAAAGACCGGGTTTATATCCATTCTGAATAACCGATTCGACGATAATTCGAAGATGAAGACGGTGGTCGAAGACCGGAAGTCTTCACATCGTTTGGGTAATTACAGATGATCCTGATTGGGCTGTACACCCAAGAGGATGGAAATAGTTGGTGGTCGTCCAGACGTACTTGGAGATGGATGGATATGCGAGGAAAGTGCCTCCGGTTTCGTTCAGACCCAGAACGAACTTGTAAATGGATTGTGTGTCTGACATTGGATTTTATTCTGTGTTGATTGATTTCTGTTAAATATATATCTATTTGGCGGCGGAGAATTTATTTACTTGCTTAACGCCCTTCTCTGAGACGTACGAGCTTAGAGGTTATATATAGATAGATATCAATCGCATGGCATGAATTGCCTGTGTGACATGCTGAGTTGCATGGATCAAGGCTTCTGTTGAAAAGCAAAGTCTTGTGGTTGATGATCAAGGCACGGCCTACGTGGCATCTTTGTGTATAATGTGAATTCGCGAGCCTCACCCCTCGGTATGAGTTAAAAACGGGATACGGACTGCAGGGAGAGCACGACGTTTCTTTCTAGCTTTGGTGGTGTCAGTGACTTACCAGACCTGACATTTATATACTTTTCACCTTTGTGGTTGTTGGATGAGGCGCCTCGATTTTAGGTCTGTAAGGACCGGGAAACGTGTGTTCAGGCATAATTAATCCTCTAACGTAAGTGAGGACCGGCCCTGAAGATCCAGGATTACCTAGAGTGTGTAGTCCTGAGACATTTGCTAGAGTGTCTCGAACGCGGAGAGGAGGTTGCCCCTTGCCTCGACTCATGACGGAATCCAATTTCCAATACGTGATATTGCGGTTTTAGTTGTAGAACTAGTATGGCGACATAGTGGTATGGGACATTCATGCCGCCTATGATTTATATTTATGATTGAAACTGTTTTGACACTATACACTTATTATAGTATCAAATGATTTGTTTTAAACGTATCAAGCATGATTGGCTGTTATAAGGTAAAACCCTATCCTCCGGCTTGCGTTGCATTGTGTGATGGGACCTGGGTCTTATAATACTTCATTTTTGGAAAAAGCATTGCGCTGTTTATTCTATGCACTAGTATTCTTGGGAGGAAACCCGTTCCGTGTTATACGGCGTGGTCCCTTGAATTACTTTCTTTTAAAATAAAGTTTTAATAACTGTTATAGTTCTCACACCAGTCACATGACTGACCTGGAGTTTATTGTTTTAACCTAAACTCTGGGTGCCCCTATTTTCGACCCGGGCAGCTAGTAGTTTTGGTTTTGCAGATTTATATTCACAGGATCCCGATTTACAGCTGGAATGATATCCGGAAAGCTCTGTATCCGTATATCACCTTCAGTTGTGCTTTGTATTATTTTCCGCTGCTATGTAATTTATTGTAATCTCTGATATTTATCGAATGTAATTTATTCATTCATACTCTGTATATTCTTGTATTCTGATGGAATTGTTGTAATAGCAATGAAATGTTCTTCCGTGTGCGTTCTATTTTGTCCTATTCTCAAACGATCAGGGGTTTCGAGCGGTCTAGATCGGTTTAACGACTGATTCGGATCGAGTGAAATTCCCGGCCATCACATTTGGTATCAGAGCCTTAGTTTACAGAGCTCGAGAACAAGACACATTAGAACCATACGAAAGAATTCATCAGATATTGGATTAGTAATATCCAATTAGAATGACTCGTTAGAGATAGGATCAGTAGTATCCTAGAACGAGTGTGAAGAGTATATTTTTCAAATGAAAAGAATTTTGTTTTGAAAATTTAAACCATTTTAAACGTATTTGAATATTTATTTACTTTGGATTTGGACAATCCGATATATAAAGATTTTGCATATCCGCGTCATGAACGTATATTCGAAGTTTTAATATACCGAGTAGATATAGAACCGCACTCTAGTAGCCCGACAATGTTCTGATGGTGGTTCGAAATATCATCAGCATTTATTTTCGAGTGACGAAGGTGTGATATCTATATATTTCCATCGGACTGTTGTGAGAACCAAAACTTATATAGATAGATTTATTTGTTGTGAATTGGCATCAAAAACATGATTTTTTGTATATGTATCAAAATTATGAATTTGAAACTCTAATTCACTAATTGATTGATGTTTGTGTTGTTTGTTTATTTGTTTGATAATTTTTGAACCATTTAGCCTAATTGGATCAAATATTAAATTGTATTGAAATTGGTTGCATTTGCTTGCATATACATGTATATCATTGAACAGGTCATAGCAAGGAGGTTAGAGCAGAGAATAAAATTTGTTTGCCCGACAAATAGGTACATGTTTACTATATAATTTACTGTTTTGTTTGGATGATGATGATTTTATGAGCCTATTGGCATTTTCTTTTTCTTTTTGAGATCAGAAGGCCTATATGGAAATTTCGGGATTTTCCCGTGGCTTCCGGTGTAGGGGAGGTTATGGCGAAATTTTTCGAAAATTTAGGGTGTTAGCCAAATTTTTGAAAATTTGAAAATTCTCAGAAACTGAAAAGTTGGAGAATGGAAGCCAGATCGAACGTAGAGTTGATTAATCAAACCACTTTCGACTTTGTTCCTTTTCGGGGATGAAAAGTTTTAAGTGGGGGAGATTGTAATAACCCGAAATTCTGAGCCAGTTTAAAAATTTTATTTTGGCAATTTTGACGAATTTTGAATATTTAAAATAGATTATTTTAAATAAAATCGACGAGAAATTTATTTTGAATATAATTAGAATGTATATATTATACGCGCCGTCGTTAGAATATAAATATTTATATATAATTATAAAATAGAATTGAAAATGGCGCGGTAGTTTGATAATTCGATTTCAAACTTCAATTGAATGTACCGGGTGCAAAACAATCCGAATTTTAGTGAAACCAAAAATAATTGGATCTAATTGATAATATCTTTCCAACGAATCCGACAAATTGAAATTTTATAGCGGGAATCAAAAGATATGTCCAGTTGAAAATACTGAATACCCGCTATGGAATTCAGGCCCTTAAAAATAGACATTTTGCAAACGACCTCGGATTTCGACGAAACCACTTTTGTTGGGTCCGTGATGTCAAGTTATTGCTAGATTCCAAATTTCATAATTTTTCGAATCAATATGTGAGCATGGCAAAGGAAAACATGTTTGACCAGTTTCAGTTGATTTTAATCGACTGGAAATTGGCCATTTTTCATACGGTCTCAGAATTCGATGAAACTAGTTTTGTTAGTGCCGTATCGTCAATACGAAGCTAGAAAATATTTTTATGCAATTTTTAGAGTTAGTATGTGACCCCAGTAAATTGGAATGCGCGTTCAAATTCAGTATATAGAATTATATGTTGATTTTGACGAAAACTGATCGAAACGATCGAATCAGCTTACGATACATATCCCATTGTGTTCGGAATGGTGGTAAAACGCTATGGATGACAGGCGGTGGGCCTCGTTTAGAGGTCGTATGTAAAAGTCAACTTTTTACAAAATAAATAATTAAATAAATAAAATAAAAAAATATCTTTCCTTTCCTTATTCCTTTAGCTGGCCCCCCTTCCTTTAGTCATAATCGAAAACGAAAAAAAACGGGAAAAACTGCGATCGACAGAGCGCCGCCCCCTCCTCCCCTCGTCGCCGTCGTGGCGCAGCACCCCCACTTGCTGAAAAACTGTCGCGCCACCCTCCAGTCCCCATCCGCCTTTCCCTTGCGCGAGCCCCTCAAATCCAAACACCCGCAAGCCTTAAATCGAGCCGCCGTGGACCCCTGGCCCCACCGCCCGACGCCAATGACCAGCTCCGACGCCCCTGCCACCTCCTCTGCCTCTCGCACCACCATAACAGCCCTCCTCCCTCTTGAACAATGAAGTGAGTTTTATTTCTTTCTTTGTTTTATTTTATGTCCTTTTGGGTAATTAGTTCAGTTAAATTGGAGATTTAACATTGTTTTAAGATGTAGGAGAGAATAGATTTTTAGCGTATAAAGATTAGATTTTTGAAAAACAAAAGAAGGATTTTTATATATTGAATCGCGAAGTAAAAATTCGATTTTTATATATTGAATAGCGAAGTAAAATTTCGATTTTTATATATTGAATAACGAAGTAAAAATTCGATTTTTATATATTGAATAACGAAGTAAAAATCCGATTTTTATATATTGAATAACGAAGTAAAAATTCTTATTTTATATATAGAATAACGAAGTAAAAATTCGATTTTTATATATTGAATAGCGAAGTAAAAATGTGATTTTTATATATGTAGAGAATACGGGCAACGAAGATGACAAAAAGGCGAGAACGAAGAAGATTTCTATAAATAAAGTGTCGTGAAGTTGGGATAGCTTTCAGTGAGAATTTCTCACTCTTCAATTTCTTTTCTAGTTATATATATATATATATATACTAGG
Source organism: Allium sativum (assembly GCA_030737875.1). Lineage (NCBI taxonomy): Eukaryota > Viridiplantae > Streptophyta > Magnoliopsida > Asparagales > Amaryllidaceae > Allium > Allium sativum. The sequence continues at coordinate 211,666,875 of CM060924.1, forward strand.
ATGCAGACGGTGTTTAGTAGCACCCGACACAATCGTCCACAGACCATGGACTTGTTTGTTTGGTTGTGTAGTTGGTTAGATTATTTGGTTTGAATTGATTGTTTGGTGAAATGAAATTGATTTGATTGATGTGTGAATGGCGTGGGCCTTCACTAGACCGGGGATAAGGCTAGGCCTTGTCCCGTTTCTAGTATCGTGCCGTTATGCCGACGAAATTTTCTAAAATATGTTAGAAAAATAAAAATATCATTTTTATTTTGTAAATGAACTGAATAAAAATTCATGTGTTAAAATAAAATATTTTATCGTTAAAAATATAATTTTTAATGCGAAGTGAATAAAATAAAATATTCATTTACAAACCGGACGGTTTGTTTATGTACACCGATTTGACTGACATTGATTGGGACGATAAATTTTACACATCGCCCAACTGCACAAATAAAAATCTGTGTTTGATTGTTTGAAACCCCACACGGGTGTTGGGATGAAATTTGAAGTTCACTCATCCTAATTGATTAAATATGTCGATCGATTGATTGACAGGCTGTTATAAGCGTTAGATATCTATATTTGATGCTTATACAGTGTAGTGCACTTTGGTTGATGGTTGATTATTTTTCAATGCTATTATATACGTGTGGTGTATGAAAATCCATATAATTAATATTATATGGTGATTGATTGGGCCTCATTCCAATTTAGAAAATAAAGAATATTATAAGATAAAGGTTCATGTGTTGACCGTGCTCATCCCTTGAGATTAGTCATGTGTTGAACGAAATATTTTAAAAATAGAAATATTTGAAATAGAAATATTTGAATAGGAAATATTTGAATAAGAAATATTTGAAATAGAATATTTGAAAATAGAAATATATGAAGCCGTGTTGATTAGATTGACGCCATTTTGACGTGAACGATGTTTATATCGATTTTATTCATTTTAAAATGAATATTGAAAAGTGATTTCGAAATCGAATATTTTGAAATGAAATTTGAATTAAATTGAATATAAAATGAATTTGATTTCAATTGAATATATAATGAATTAGAATCAAATAGAAAACCAATTTGAATTGAATCGAATAGAAAACCAATTTGAATTGAATCGAATAGAAAACCAATTTGAATTGAATTGAATAGAAAACCAATTTGAATTGAATCGAATAGAAAACCAATTTGAATTGAATCGAATAGAAAACGAATTTGAATTGAATTGAAAACGAATTCGAATTGAATTGAAAACGAATTGAAATGGATTCAAATTGAATTGAAATTTAAATTGAATAGAAATGAATTTTGAACGAATTTATAAGGAAAAATTCAATTTTGATTTGAATTGAAATGGAAGTTGGAATTGTTTTTGAAACGAAATTAAAACGATTTATAAAATTCGTTTTAAATAGAAATCGATGAAATATATATTATATATATAATATAATGGCCTGAATAGAATGCTCCGCGCCGCGATAGTTCGTGAATTTCGACCATTTATTTCAAACGGACATTACGGGAGATCCGACCGTCGGATTCTCCTAAAACTGGAACCGTTGGGTACGTATCGAAAAGAGCTTTCTAACGAATATTAGAAATTAAAAATATAACGGTTGGATTTGGAGATACGTCCAAATCAAATTCGAAAAAGGTCGTTGTAAGTGCAGTTCGATGGCCGTTGATGGAAATCGACTGTACGGGCCTTGATAAAATTATTAAAAATATCAATAATTTGTGTAAAATCATAAGAAATGATTTGGGAGAAATTGGGATGTAAAACTCCATATTTGAAAAGATAAAAATAGATTTTTATCAAAAAGAACAAGTTTTGAACTAAAATTAAAATTCATTTATTTTTAAATAAATAAATTGGATTCGAAATGGGTTTTAAATAGAGTCGATTTGTGGGTTTATCGTGAACAGTGTTTTAAATAACACTAGTTCTTTAACCTGATAATAATTAGAATGTGATTTGGGGTTGTCGTGAACTGTGTTTTAAATGACACTAGTTCTTTAACCCAGTAATAGGAGTTTTAATGAATCTGCAATTAGATTGAAATGTGAATTGATAATTTAAATTATCAAATTTAGAAAATGAGCGAGAATGGAGTATCACCAGTTTTGCTCCAAAGCGATAGTTAAATCTTTGATTAGATTTGAACGTGAAAGGGTAATTAATTTTACCGACAACACTGTGGTGTTAGATATGAAGTATTACCAGTTTTGCTTCATGGGATGAATAGGTTGGGATTGGGAAATAAAATAAATAATTATTTCGGTGTGGTTCGCTAATCTCGACTAGTTTAGAAAACCATAATTTGGTTTGAAACGACATCCAAAGGAAGATTAAAGGATAAATTTTAAAGAATTTATCTTGGATAAAATTAATAGGAACCTTTCCCTAAGAATGTGATTTCGTGAATAAAAGGATATTCTGCATTGGAATGAGGCGTATGTTGTGTTTGTGTAACATTTGTTTTTAATATACGCGGGTTGTTCGGGAAGACCGGGTTTATACCCATTCTGAATAACCGATTCGACGATAAGTCGAAGATGAAGACGGTGGTCGAAGACCGGAAGTCTTCACATCATTTGGGTAATTACTGACGATCCTGATTTGGCTGTATACCCAAGAGGATGGAAATAGTTGGTGGTCGTCCAAACGTACTTGGAGATGGTTGGATATGCGAGGAAAGTATCTCCGGTTTCGTTCAGACCCAGAACGAACTTGTAAATGGATTGTGTGTTTGACATTGGATTTTATTCTGTGTTGATTGATTTCTGTTAAATATATATCTGTTTGGCGGCGGACAATTTATTCTCTTGCTTAACGCCCTTCTCTGAGACGTACGAGCTTAGAGGTTATATATAGATAGATATCAATTGCATGGCATGAATTGCCTGTGTGACATGCTGAGTTGCATGGATCAAGGCTTCTGTTGAAAAGCAAAGTCTTGTGGTTGATGATCAAGGCACGGCCTACGTGGAAGCTTTGTGTATAACGTGAATTCGCGAGCCTCACCCCTTGGTATGAGTTAAAAACGGGATATGGACTGCAGGGAGAGCACGACGTTTCTTTCTAGCTTTGGTGGTGTCAGTGACTTACCAGCCCTGACATTTATATACTTTTCACCTTTGTGGTTGTTGGATGAGGCGCCTCGATTTTAGGTCTGTAAGGACCGGGAAACGTGTGTTCAGGCATAATTAATCCTCTAACGTAAGTGAGGACCGGCCCTGAAGATCCAGGATTGCCCAGAGTGTGTAGTCCTGAGACATTTGCTAGAGTGTCTCGAACGCGGAGAGGAGCATGCCCCTTGCCTCGACTCATGACGGAATCCAATTTCCAATACGTGATATTGCGGTTTTAGTTGTAGAACTAGTATGGCGACATAGTGGTATGGGACATTCATGCCGCCTATGATTTATATTTATGATTGAAACTGTTTTGACACTATACACTTATTATAGTATCAAATGATTTGTTTTAAACGTACCAAGCATGTTTGGCTGTTATAAGGTAAAACCCTATCCTCCAGCTTGCGTTGCATTGTGTGATGGGACCTGGCTCTTATAATAGCTTCATTTTTGGAAAAAGCATTGCGATGTTTGTTCTATGCACTAGTATTCTTGGGAGGAAACCCGTTTCGTGTTATACGGCGTGGTCCCTTGAATTACTTTCTTTTAAAATAAAGTTTTAATAACTGTTTTAGTTCTCACACCAGTCACTTGACTGACCTGGAGTTTATTGTTTTAACCTAAACTCTGGGTGCCCCTATTTTCGACTCGGGCAGCTAGTAGTTTTGGTTTTGCAGATTTATATTCACAGGATCCTGGTTTACAGCTGGAATGATATCCGGAAAGCTCTGTATCCGTATATCACCTTCAGTTGTGCTTTGTATTATTTTCCGCTGCTATGTAATTTATTGTAATCTCTGGTATTTATCGAATGTAATTTATTCATTCATACTCTGTATATTCTTGTATTCTGATGGAATTGTTGTAATAACAATGAAATGTTCTTCCGTCTGCGTTCTATTTTGTCCTGTTTTCAAACGATCAGGGGTTTCGAGCGGTCTAGATCGGTTTAACAACTGATTCGGATCGAGCGAAATTCCCGGCTGTCACACAGGTGCACCTTAATGGGTTGCTTGCGCAATTTTATTATTATATCAACTCTTGTGAGTGTATTTGGATGCGTTGTGATGGCTGTTCAGTGTGAGATTAAAAACCCATGCCATAGTTGTGATGACCCCAAACTCCCGTGCCACGGAAGCAAGGATAATCTTTGAAATATAACACATAAATAATAATGGCAGAACAGAAATATATCATTACACCAGGTAATGTACAGCAAATTACACTGGAACGAATATAATCATCAGAGTTACACAGTATAACAGAATCATACTTAGTACAAAATGCAGTTTCAACTTTATATAAAATGTCTGCAGCAGAATCAAACATAATCTACATAACGAAGTCTGAATAGCATAATAGAAATGATAGTATCCATCTTCATCTCCATAACTATCTAGAATGAGCTTGCTAAAACCTAAACACAAGGCTGCCCATGTAGAAAATAGGGGCACCCGAGTTTGTAAGTGATACAAACTACGAGTCAGTCATGGGACTAGTATGAGAAATCTTACTTAACCTATTTTACAATAAGGTTAATCACAGGACCATGTCGCTAACGCGAAATAGGTTTACTCCATTGGATTGCCACTGCATAAATAAAGTAAATCATTTAAACAATGCAATGCTTTTCATAGAAAATGAAGCCATTATAAGACTCAGGTCCTATCACACAATGCAACGCAAACCGGAGGATAGAGTTTTACCTTATAATGGCCAAAATATGCTTGATACGTATAAAATAAAATCATTTGATATTATTGCTAGTGCATATATGTTTCAAAAACAATTTCTGTCATAATATCAATCATAGACGGCATAGTATCCAATACTCCTATGTTGCCATACTAGTTTTACAATCAAAACCGCACAATGTCGTATTGGAAATTGGATTTCCATTATTAACCAAGGCAAGGGATCGTTCTTACTGACTTTGACACAATCTAGCCTACCATGTCTCAGGATCAGAACTCGAGTGACCCTTGGATTGTCAGGGCCGGTCCACACGGAATGGATTAAAATGCCTGAACAATACGTTTCCCCGCACCATGGGCCGAAAACTGGTCAGTATAGCGACCAAACCATCCATCGGCCCTGTAGTGACCGATATAACCAAGGCGCCTCGCTTTCCATCATCCACATAAGTAAAAATGTCTAGGCTCCATACCATGACACCACTCCTAGCTAGAAGGAAATGCATGTCCTCCCTGAGGTCCTCTCCCGTTTCTTGTTCATACCCGGGGTGTGAGGCTCGCGAATTAATGCCATACATAAAGCTATGCTATATTAAAGTTGTGCTTTGATCATCAACCACAAGGCTCTGATTTTCAACAAAAGCCTTGATCACTACATCTCAGCATGCCACATTCACATTCCACGCCATGCAACTGATGTCTATCGATATATAACCTCTAAGCTCGTACGTCTTAGAGAAGGGTGTTAAGGAAGAGAATAAATTCTCTGCCACAAAATAGATATATATTTAATAGAAATCAATCAGCATAGAATAAATCCAATGTCAGGCACACATGCATTTACTAGTTCGTTTTAGGTCTAAATGGAACCGGAGGCACCTTATTCCTTGTCTTGTATGTCCAATACAGGAAAGAGAGGCCCTCGCACATCCGAACAATCAACAAATACGTCCGAACAACTACCACTGTAACCCTTTCAAGGCAGCAACTCCAATCAAAGGCATCAGTAGCCATCCATTCGATGTGAAGATTATCGGCCTTGGACCGTCTTTATATCTTCGACTTTTTCATCGTCGATCAATTATTTGAAATGAGAATTAACTCGGCCTTTTCAAATAATTCACGCACGTATAGAATTCAAATCAATTCTTTCTATGGTTAAACTATTCGACATCCACATTTCCGTTCATTAGTATAATTTTCATGTCAAATGCATCCAACCATCAAAATATCTGATAAACCAAGTGAAATCGGTTCATCTCTATTCCACATCGTTTATAATATTTTAAAATGATTTTTCACTATATTTACTTATTTAAAAATAGTCCATTTCCATCGAACAACGTTTCAGGTCATTCGATGGCGCTGGCACTGCTCTCGTCCAAATTTGATTTAAACATTTCGAAAAATCTAACCATTGGATCTTAACGAATTTTATATCGTTGGAAAGATCTTTCCAAAGCGAACCCAACGGTTTCGGTTTCGGGAAAATCCGACGGTCGGGGAGGGGTTTGGAAATTTATTGGGTTGTATTAGGTACCCAATAAATCCAGTATAAGCACACACAATTTTTAGTGTCCTATCTATGACAGAGGGATTGTGTAAAATTACTCTAGAGATGAATCTCGTCACCTCGTCCAGTGTTGGAAAATAAATAATCCATCTGTCGTATCTAATAACTAGAGAGACGTGATTATTGTCAACTCTACACCCATGTGGAGTTTTTAATTAATCGGGAAATTTAATGTTATATTTATTTTTTCCATATCAGTCCTGAGTTCAACCTATAATTCAATCAACGTTATACGAGCGTCTTGCCCGTATGGTAATCCCAACCTCGTCACATTAGCTACAAATGTTGATGTGGTATATGATGAAGTATGCTCTCTTCACGTAGTATGCCATGTAGCGTAATTCAGAATTAATTGTTACTATCCTATGGCGACGTTTATAATCTCACACAGAATAACCAGCACACCGCATCCAATGGCATTCACAGGAGTTAATATATTGCGCAATCAACTCATTAAGGTTTACCTATTTCTCGGGCATGCAAATAAATTCTTTACCCAACAGCAAATCCACTTACCTGTTTAGCATATGTATATACATGCATATCTAAGCTAAAAATAATATTTTTAGCGAACAAATATTTATTTTCATACATGAATATTTTTAAAAGTTCATATACATGTTAAAAATATTATTTCTAATGAACAAACATTTATTTAAACCCGTGGTTATTTTTAATAGCTCATATTCATGTTAAAATATTATTTCCAATCAACAAATATTTATTTCAAACTTTGGTTATTTTTAATAGTTCATATACAAGTTAAAAATATTATTTTCAATCAACAAATATTTATTTCAACCTTTGGTTATTTTTAACAGTTCGTATACATGTTAAAAATATTATTTTCAATCAACAAATATCTATTTCAACCTTTGGTTATTTTTAACACTTCATATACATGTTAAAAATATTATTTTCAATCAACAAATATTTATTTCAACCTTCGACTATTTCTAAAGGTTCCAACATACATTAAAAATGTGAATTTTATTGTTAAGGCATTTTATTTCTAACATGAATATTTTTAGTGATTCAAATATACAATAAAAATGTGATTTTTTATTTTTCAAACAATTTATTTCAAACATGAATATTTATATACTTCATACATACAATTAAAATTTTATTTTTATCGTTCAAACAATTTATTTCAAACATGAATATTTTATATACTTCATACATACAATAAAAATGTTATTTTTATCGTTAAAACAATTTATTTCAAACATGAATATTTTATATACTTCATACAATAAAAATGTTATTTTTATTGTTCAAATAATTTATTTCAAATATGAATATTTTTCGAAACATAAATATTTCAGAAAATTTCGGCATTACAATGAGAGGATATTTAGCACCGGGACTGTGTCCAACATGGCTCCTCTGCTATCCTAGGCCTTGCATCATTACAATACTTTCATTTCAATGATTTTCCACAATATCATTCATTTTCACAGCACAATGAATATACCACAAATACAACTAATTTTGTTGCAACCACAATCAATCATTCACAATCACAACCCAAGCAATTTATATCGCCCATGGTCTATGAACGAGGGAGTATGTACATATATATATATATATATATATATGTATGTATGTATGTATGTATACAAATATATTTATTTCCATTTCAATTTCATTTCAATTCCACTCAACGCATATATGATTTATACAACGCATGTACAATTTATACATCGCTTACATAATTTATACAACGCTCATATTTGCGATATAAAACACGTATATAATTAATACATTGCTTATATAATTTATGCAACGTGTTTCCATTCCAATTTGAATTCAGATTACAATTTTAAGTGGGGGAGATTGTAACAACCCATAATTTCTGAACCAATTTAAAATTTTTATTTTAGATATTTTAATGGATTTTGAATATTTAAAATGATTTATTTTAAATTATGATGATTTAAAAGTTATTTAAATCGAAGTTAGAATGTATAAATTTATTTTAATTATAAAACAAGCATGAAATGATGCGATAGTTTGAAAATTTGGTTTCAAAATTTAAATGAATGTATAGAACGAAATATAAATCAGATTTCAGTAAAACCAAAAACGTTAGAATCTGTTTAATTATATCTTTCTAATGGATGTGAAAAATGCAGATTTCATAATATAAATGATAATTTATGTCCAGTTTAAAATTTAAAATATTCGCTATTGAATTTACATATAGCCCTTAAAAATAGCCATTTTGCAAACGACCTCCATTTTCGATGAAACGACCTTCGTTGGATCCAGAATGTCAAATTATAGTTTGGTTCATAATTTTTGGAATTAGTATGTGAGTGCAGTAATTTTAAACGTGTTTTAAATTCCAGTTTGAATTTAATCAACTAGAAAAAGGCCTTTTCTCAAACGGTCTCCATATTCGATGAAATTAGTTTTGTTAGGACCATAACATTAAAACATAGCTATATTTAATTTTTCTGTAATTTTTGGAGTCAGTATGTAGCCCCCGTAAATTCAAATGTACATTTAAAATTCAGTATATTGATTTATATTTTAATTTAAAGAAAAACTGATCTAAACAGTCGAATTAGCTTATGAATCATATTCCATTGTGTCCGAAATGGAGGTATTTAGCAAGGAGCGATAGTAGTTGGGTTTGATTTGGAGTTCGGATTCAAAATTTTCAACGTTTGGAATATTAGATTTATATAATATTATGAATAGCCCTTAGAAATTAAAACCTAGCCTATCATAAATACAGCGCCTCCACCCTAGAACTAACGATAGAAACCATTCGAAAGGAATCCTCAAATCTCTTCCAATCAGCAAAGTAATTTCAAGAACTTATAAAACAAATATTGTTAAGCTCTCCAAGATCTATACAATCGACGGTAATGATCGAAATTGGTGATCTAATTTACTCGATTTCTACGCTAGAAAGTGGCGGTTTCGAAAGGGGACTATGCATGATGAGGGACACCGAGTTTGACACGTGGCCGGGGGTAGGGAGGTGCCGCATGGCCGTTGATGTGACGGGGATCGATGGGGTTCACGACGATCGGATTGCCAGCGGTGGCAAAGTCAACGATGGGTTCAAATAAGGCGGATATCTGGAGCAAGGAGGAAGAGGGTTTAAACGTAAATAATTAATTATATAATTAATTATTTAATTTTTGCAATCAATGTACTAAAATCAATATCTTCTTCATAAGAGGTCGAAATTCGGTGGTTTCAGTTGCGTTGGATTCGCAACAACGAACAATACAACATGAAACTGACTAGAATAGAAGCAGGGCAAGTTTAATTTTGAGCTAAATTAAACAGTCTGTTAATTCAGTACAAAAACAGAAACTCAAAAATAAAGACTGACGGAGTGGAAACCAATGTGAGAATTCTCTCACTAAAATATTTGTACATTTATTTAATTTATTTTATAATTGTAAATATATAGAAATTGCCAGTGTTGATTTTTACTGATTGTATGTGACACTGCTTGAGTTCAACACATGAACTATTCATGACTCATCTGCACAAGAAGCGTTGTTTGAATATCCAACAGTCGTAATTCAAACAATGTGGATACACTTTGTGGTTATCGAAATGTGATATAAATATCCATTTACAATTTGAATAGTGAAAACTTATTAAGTAGAAAAATAATTCAAACCGATTAGAATTGGTTAAATTTATTAACCAATGAATTATTTAAATAGATTGTTGTTGTTTGAAAACCGCAAACGGGTGTTGGGATGATATTTGACGTACACTAATCCAAATATTTTGTTGTATGTCAACTGATGGGTTGACAGTTATTTATTTATTTTGATGCTTAAAAATTTGTAGAATGCACTCTGGATGATGTTGGAATGTTTAATAATTATTTATCATTATTGTTGAATATATGCAGTGTATGAAATCCATATAACTGAAAATATATGGTAATTGATTGAGTCGCATTTCAGAAATAACGAATATTTTAAAATAACAAATATTTTAAAACAATATTCAGTGAAGAATTAAATTATGATTTTGATGTTCGATTTTGGGTGGATACGAAAATATTAAAATGTGAAGCCGAGATAAGTAGCTAAAGGCCATTTTAACCGAACTAATTTATCGATCAATTTTATTCATTTTATATTGAATATGAAAAGGAAATGGATTTCGAAATCAGATATTTTGAAAATATTATCATTTTAGTATTATAATGAGAAGGAATATTCAATTTTGATTTAAAATTGAAATGGAAGTTGGAATCGTTTTTCAAACGAATTTTTAAAATATGTTTCAAATAGAAATCAATGAAATATTATATATATATATATATATATATATAAATGGCTTGAATAGAATGCGCCGCACAGCGACCGTTCGTGAATTTCAACCATTGACTTCAAATGGACGTAATAGGAGATCCGACCGTTGCATTCTCCTAAAACCAGAACCGTTGGTTTTTTATCGAAAAGATTTTTCCAATGAATATTGGTGATTTAAATTTGAATAGTATGATTTCAAATTATGCCCAAATCAATTTCTAGAAAAGGTCATTATGGATGTAGTTCGGTGGCCGTTATTGGAAACCGACTGAAATGGCGATATTAAAATTATTAAAAATATGAAAAAACTATGTAGAATCATAATTACTGATTTGGAAAGATTTTGAATGAAAAATTCCAGTTTGGAAAAGATAAAAAAAATATTTTTATCTAAATTAACTAGTTAATAACTAGAATAAAAATCCATTGTTTTTAAATAAATAAATTGGACTTGTAAATGGTTTTTGAAATAACAAGAATTTTCCAGTGTATGATTTGGAAAGGATTTAAATGGAAATAATGTTCAAAATATTTCGATATTGTATTCTATGATTATATGGATATTGTTGAGTTATTTGGAAGATATAAATATCCATATTCCTCATACGATATTTGTTGGTTTCAGAATTTGATATTGAATATAACCTGATATTATTTCTATTCAGAGCCTTGTATTGAGTATCAAATTGGATTTTGTGTTTGCCGTGAATGGTGTCTTTATTAACACTTTTCTTAAACCTCATTTTGAAAAGAATAAATCTTTTAATTAATATAAAAGAAGTTTTCCAGTTTATAATTATAAATTGGAATTAAATGGAAGAGGATTGTGGGTTCATTGTGAACGATGATTTAAAATAACATTTGTTCTTAGAACCCAATTAACAGTGAAGATATGATTTGGAATTTATAAATCTTTTTAATAAGATTAATGGAATTTTCCAAAGAAAAGTTTTCAATTTTATATATTAAATTGGAATTGAATGGAATTTGATTTTGTAATAATCGAGATGAGCTTCCTTGAAGGAAGACCGATACTATATATGGAATTTAAAAGGCTATGTTGTTATTCCATTTATATTATTAGTATGATACGGAAATTTATATCGATTATATATTGAAATGTCTTCCGTGAAGATTCCATAGTTAATGGAAGTTGATTTGGGTTTATTATGTATTGTGTTTTTAACAACATTGGTTCTTTTACCCAGTTAAAGATAAGATTAATTTCTTAAAGTTGAATGATCATAAAGTAATGATTTTAGAGATTGAAACCAAGATTGAGTTTCAATGAATCTTTAATTAGATTGGAAAGTGAATGAGTTAATTAAATTTACTGAATTCATGAAATGATCGAGATGGAGTACCCCCAGTTTTATTCTATGAAATACTTAAATCTTTAATTAGATTTGAAACTTGAAATGTTAATTAAATTTTCCGATAATACTATGGATGTTAGATATGGAGTACTACCAGTTTTGCTCCATGGGATGAATAGGTTGGGACTGGAAAATAAAATAAATGATTACTTCGGTAAGGCCCTATAATCCCGACTAGTTAATAAACCTTGTTTTGGTTTAGATGGTGAAAAGATATTATAAAATCTTTTGAAATTGATATCCAAAGGAAGATTAAAGAATAAGTTTAAAAGAATTCATCTTTGATAAAACTAATGGGAACGTTTTCCTAAAGATGTGAATATTTGAATAAAAGAATATTCTGAATTGGAATGAGGCATATGATGTGTTTATATATCACTTGATTATAAAGTACGCGAGTTATTCTAAAAGGCCGGGTATAACCCATTCTGAATAACTATTACGACGACTAAAAGTCAAAAATATAAAGACGGTGTTTAAAGACTAGAGATCTTCATATTGAATGGATGATTACTGATGTCTTGAATGGGCTGATCCCCTTAGACAAAGTAATAAGTGGTGATCATCCAAACGTACATGGAGATCGACAGGATATGCGAGGACCTCTATCCTATATTGGACACATGTGACGAGGAATAATGTGCCTCCGGTTTCGTTCAGGCCTAGAACGGACTTGTAAATGAATTATATCTGACATTATATCGTGTGCTATATTTGTTGACCTCTACTAAATATATATCTTTTTGGTGGTGGAGAATTTATTCTCTTGCTTAACACCCTTCTCTGAGACTTACAAGCTTAGAGGTTAAATATTGGCTGAAATCAATGGTATGGATTGACAGTGTGGCATGTTAAGATGCAAATGATCAAGACTTTTGTGGAAAAACAGAGCTTTGTTGATGATGATCAAAGCACGACTTTAATTAGCATAGCTAGCCTTGTGTATAGTGTTAATTCGCGAGCTTCACACCTCGATATAAACCAGAAATAGGACGAAGGATCATAGAGAGGACATACGTTTCTTTCTAGCTAGGAGTGGTGTTATGGTATGGAGCCCAAACATTTTACTTATGTGGATGATGGAAGGAGAGGTGCCTCGGATTGGATGGCCGACATACTGACTATATTTTATTCCCCACAGGGCAGGGAAACCTATTGTTCAGGAATAACTACTCCACTAAAGTTAGTGTGGACGGGGCCTGCTGCTCTAGGTGCATTGCGGTTGAATCCTGAGGCTCGGGCTAGAGAGTCTCAAATTCGGATGAGGAAGATCCCTTGCCTCGGTTCGTGATGGAAACCCAATTTTCAATACGACACTTTTCGGTTTAGTTGTAAAAATATATGGCGATATAGTAGGATGGGGTACTATGCCGTCTATAATTGATACATTTATATTTGAAGTAGTTTTATGACATTATGCACTTATAGTAATATCAAAATGATTTGTTTTAAAATGTACCAAGCATGTTTGGCTATTATGAGGTAGAACTCTATCCTCTAGCTTGCGTTGCATTGTGTGATTTGAGTTGAGTCTTATAATAGCTTCATTTTTCCAAAAAGCATTGCGTTATTTATAAATCGTTTTATTTTAAGCTTTGGTATTCACATGGAGAAAACCCATTCCGTGACATGAGGCGTGGTCCCGTGATTTACCTATTTTAAAGTAAAAGTTTAATAGCTGTTTTAAGTTCTCACACCAGTAACAATGACTGTCCTGGAGTTTATTGCTTTCGCCTAAACTCTGGGTGCCCATTTTTTACACACGGGCAGCTAGTAGTTTTGGTTTTGAGGATTTCTATTTAACATGATCCTGGTTTACAGCTGGAGCTATATTCGAAAAGCTTTATATCCGTGTATATCTTTCAGTTGTGGTAGTTGATGTATTTCCACTATGCATTGTGTTTATACATTTGAATTTCAGTTGCTATGTATTTTAAATATCTGATATTATTTTTCTGTTATGTAATATTATTTATTCACACTCTGATATTGTTTTACTCTAATGTAAATTGCTGTAATAGCAAGGAAATGTTCTATTGTTTGTGTTCTGATGCACCGTGTTCTCAAAACAGTCCGGGCTCCTCCGTCTCTTCTGGGATTGGGGAAGTCTTGGTCGTTTCAGTTTGGTATCAAAGCTTTGGTCTGCAAAGCTCGAGAGCAAAGACACATTAGAACCGAACGTGAGAATTCATCGAATATAGAATTATTAACATTCTATTTAAGAATATCCATTAGAGATAGGATCAATAGTATCCTAGAATGAGAAACTCATAAGAGATGGGGTTAGTAATGCCCTAGAATGAGTTGAGAGTGATATATTTATATGTAACATGTTTGTGATTTTTATAAAATTCGATTTTAGAAATTATATTTTGAGTATATTAAATTATATTTTAAGAAAGATAAATAATCAGTTAATTGTTTTTGTGATTGTTTGATTACATTTGATGTCCGGTTTAAGTAAATTAGACGTTATCTTTGGTAATTTTGGAATCGAATATACGAAAACACACTTCTTATTTAATTTAATTAAGTTAAGTTAAACTAAATTTCAAATTTAGTTAGAATTGGATATGTATTCATATATATGTTGAGCAGGTTAATGACTTCGCATTGAGTAAAGAAATAAATTGAGTACCCAACAAACAGGTGCACCTTAATGAGTTGGTTGTGCAATTTTATTATTATATCAACTCCTGTGAGTGTTTTTGGATGCGTTGTGATGGTTGTTCTATGTGAAATTAAAAGCCCACGCCATAGGATAGCAACAAATAAATTATGAACTACACCGCATGGCATACTACATTAAAACAACATATCATATCATATTCCATATAAGCATTTGGTGCTTATATGACGAGGTTTGGATTACCATACTTGCGAGATGCTTGTATGGCGATGACTGAATTACAGGTTGTACAGAAGGCTGATTATGGACTTAATTAAGAAATACATGTAACGGTGCTCGGGGCATGATTTAATACAAACCCTACACAGGTCTGGAGAAGACAATAATTCACGTCTCTCTTGTTTTTAATTAAGGCACATGGATTACTCTATTCCCAACACTGGAGCAAGGTATGAGATTTCTGCTTTTTACACGTCTCCCTTGGGCATAGATAAGTCACAAAAATTGTGTTTCTTTTATTTGATTTATTGGGTGCCTAATACGGTCCAATAAATTTTTCAAACCCTCCCCGTACAGAGGTAGTTATGGCGAATTTTTTCGAAAATTTAGGGTGTTAGCCAAATTTTTGAGAAATTAGAAATTTTTTAGAAATTGAAAGGTTGAAGAATGAAAGCCAGAATGAAAGCCAGAATGAAAGTTGAGTTGGTTAGTTAAAGAACTTTCAGCTCCATTCCTTTTCGTGGACAAAAAGATTTTGTAACAACCCGGAATTTTAGAACCAATTTAAAATTTTCATTTTAACAATTTTAATGGATTTTAAATATTTTAAATAATTTATTTTAAATAATAACAACTAAAAATTTATTTAAATCGAAGTTAGAACGAGCATTTTTAATTTAATTTTAAAAGAATTAGAAATAGCGCGTTAGTTTGAAAATTTGAATTCGAACTTTGACTGAATGTACAAGATGCAAAATAAATCAAATTTTAGTGAAACTTGAAATATTAGAATCTGTTTAAAAATATCTTTTCAGCAAATCCGAAAAATTGAAATTTCATAGCGGGAATCAAAAGTTATGGTCAGTTGAATATTCATAATAGTCGCTAAAGAATTTAATATAATATATAGCCGGTATAAATAGCCATTTTGCAAACGACATCCGTTTTCGACGAAACCACTTTTGTTGGATCTGGAATGTCAAATTATTGCTAGATTCCAATTTTCATAATTTTTGGAACTTATATGTGAGCGTGGCAAAAGAAAACGTGGTTTGTCTATTTAAATCAATTTGGATCGACCAAAAAATATCCATTTTCCAAACGGTCTCCAAATTCAACGAAACTAATTTTGTTAGGACCGTGCTGTCAAAACATAACTAGAAATAAATTTTCGGGAATTTTTGGAGTCAGTATTTGGCTCCAATAAATTAAAAATGTACTATCAAATTAAATAATTAAATGATATATATTTTAATTTTAAGAAAATTGGGCTGAAACGGTCGAATGGGCTGACAAGTCCTGTTCCATTGGGTCCGAAAGGGGGATATTTGGCTTGGAGCAACTCTCGTTGGGCTGGATTTGGAGATATTGGGAACTAACGGGCTTTTACTGAAATTTAAAGAATTAAATATTAATTAAATAATATTATAAATATCCTTAGTATTACAAACCCTAACCCTAATACATGTCAACTGCCAGATACAAACTGATGGCTACCATCGTCCCAAATTCTTGCCTAAATCATTCCTAATCCAATCACTAATTCATAGAACTGAAGAACAAACGTTGTAGACATTCGGACACTCTTCAAATTGGTACGAATGTGATGAATTATCACGATGTAAATTGGGAGGATTTCCTATTTGGATCTCTGCTGTTCCTATTCAATTTTCTCGATGAGGGGGAGGCCGAGTTGGATGCAGACGGTGGTGTGAGGAGCTCTGACGTTGGCGGATGTCGTGGAAGTCTCAGATCGGTTGACGATAGTCAATGGCGCGTGCGTTTTGAGTATGGGCGGTGTGAGGCTCAACGTAAATGACGGCCTGGGAATGGAGCGTATTACAAAAGGAAGGGGAAAGAGGAAATTGAGGAAAGGATTGCTTCAAATTTTTATTTAATTAAATATTAATGTAATAAAGTTTGTAATCTCGTATCTTACTCAAATCTAAACAGAATTTGATGATTTTCGTTTCGTTAGAATCGCCTTTCCACGATCTAAGCATGGAGAACCCGAGATCTGAAACGGAGTGCGTTGAAATTTCAAACAAAAATCATTGTGAGAATTCTTTATTTTTAATTAAAATTTATTAATTTTGGATCGTGTTAGAAATCAAATCTGTTGTTAAATTCAATTTGTTTTATATGTGATTTAATTGGGTTGATAATACTGTTATGTTAACATGTGGATTGGAATTATCATGTTTGTTAAAATAAGAATTTTGAAAATAATTATATCATGTTTGTTAAAATAAGATAGTTGTAAATAATTATATCATGCTTGTTAAAATAAGATTGTTGAAAATAATTATATCATGTATTTTAGAATAAGACAGTTGTAAATAATTATATCATGTTTGTTAAAATAAGATTATTGAAAATAATTATATCATGTTTGTTATAATAAGATAGTTGAAAATAAAATTATCATTTTTCTCATTAGATTGTTGAAATTAACATTGGTGTTAATTAGAGTATTGGATAAAATCAAATTATCATTTTGCTCGTTAGATTTTTGAAATTAACATTTGTGTTAATTAGATAATTGGATAAAATCAGATTATCATTTTGCTCGTTAGATTGTCAAAATTAACACTGAGTTCACAAATACAAAAATACATTTTTATTTGTCAAATTTTACATTGAATTTGTAAACAAATAAAAATAGTCATTTTTATTTGTTATGTGAAGGATAGATATTTGTATGCAAATAAATTTACATTTTTAATTGTTATGCTGAGATTAGAAATTGTATGCAAATAAGAATACTCCTTTTGATTTGTCATTAGAGAACATAGAAATGCTATGTTAGCTAGAAATATCATTTTATTGAAATTGTCATATTTAACAAATTAGAATTGTCATATTACAATTGTCTGGTTTAACAAGTTAGAATTGTTAAATTATGTTAACGATAAAATTTACAATTTTTATCGTATATGTAGAAAGGATTAAAAATATTCATATTCATTTTTGTCATTATAGTTTAGTTTAACAAAAATATACATTTTGTCTTTATAGTTTAGTTTAACAAAAATATTCATTTTTGTCAATATAGAGTGGTTAAATAAAAATATTCATTTTTTTCAATATAGTTTAGTCTAACAAATTGTCAATATAAAGTAGTTAAACAAAAATATTCATTTTTGTCAATATAGAATAGTTAAACAAAAATATTCATTTTGTCAATATAGAATAGTTAAACAAAAATATTCATTTTTGTCAATATAGAGTAGTTAAACACAAATGTTCAATTTTTTCAATATAGTTTAGTTTAACAAAAATATTCATTTTTGCCAATATAGCTTAATGGAAATAAAAACATTCATTTTCGTCAAATTAGAATGGTTAAACAAAATATACAATTTTGTCAAAACACATTAGTTAAAACAAAATATACATTTTTTCAAAACACATTAGTTGAAATCAAATTTGTCTCTTTTGTCAAATTATAAAAGTTGAAACCAAATTTGCCACTTTTGTCAAAATATAATAGTTGAAACAAAATTGGCATTTTTGTCAAAATATAATGGTTAGAACAAAATTTACATTTTTGTAAATTAGAATTGAGTTAGAACAAAAATTACATTTTTGTCAAATAGATTTATGTTAAAAAAATAATATCGTTTTTGTAAAATTAAAACTGTAAACAAATGAAATTATCATTTTTATTTGTTAGGTTGAATAAAAAAATGTAAACAAATAAACATGTCACTTTCATTTGTTTTGTTAAATTAGAATTGTCGACAAAACAAATATGTCACTTTCATTTGTTTTGTTGAATTAGAATTGTCGACAAAACAAACATGTCACTTTAGTTTGTTTTGTTGAATTAGAATTGCCGACAAAACAAACATGTCACTTTTGTTTGTTTTGTTGAATTAGAATTGTCGACAAAAAAAACATGTCACTTTCATTTGTTTTGTTGTATTAGAATGGTCGACAAAACAAACCTATCACTTTTATTTGTTTTGTTGAATTAGAATTGTGAACAAAACAAACCTATCACTTTATTTGTTTTATTGAATTAGAATTGTCGACAAAACAAACACATTACTTTTATTTCTTTTGTTGAATTAGAATTGTCGACAAAAAAAACACATCATTTTTATTTGTTTTGTTGAATTAGAATTGCCGACAAAACAAAGTTATCATTTTTATTGTTTTATTGAAATAGATTTGTCGACCTTACCTGTACCCTCTCCCTGCCAAATTGAAACCCATCCTTTCCTGCCCAATCAAATCAACCTTCCACCCGTCGTACCTCCGCCCATCCCTCCGCCAATTTTACCAAACCCTCCTCCCGTTCCCCCTGTGCCGGACCCGCCTCCTTCAGCTTTGCCCCCTTCTCCAGCTATCCAAAACCCTAAGCCATCGTTCACGTCCCTCTTCACAAACAAGCCACGTAATGCTGGACGTTTTCAACCCACTGTAATGCCAATGTTTTACAACAATGGAGCTATGGTTCCTTCAAAGGAAATCGTTGATGCTGTGGACGACATTTGGAAGGACTCAATTGTTGGGTTCTTCCTTGACCAACCGCTCTCTTACACAGCCGTAATTAACAATCTGAAGAATATTTGGAAGCTTCGAGGTAGCATTAAATTTTTTTCAAACGGTTTCTTGTTTATCTTCAATCTGTCCTCTGAGGAAGACAGAGGGAAGATTCTTACTTTTGATCCAGTTGTAATGAGGAACAAGCTATTTATTGTTAAACAATGGGATCCATCTATTGGTAACAGTACTAGGGGTATCAAAGTTGTTCCTGTTTGGATAAAGTTGTACAATATTCCGATGTATTGCTGGTCCTTGATTGGAGTGAGTTGGCTGGCTCAAAGAATTGGTAAATTTTTGTGCATGGATGAGTCGACGGAGAGGTTGGATAGGATAGAGTATGCGAAAGTGTTGGTTGAAATTTCTCCCTCGTCTGAGTTGCCGGATGAATTTCCGGTAGAATTACCTGATGGTACAATCCAGTTTGTGCAAGTTGAATATGTCTGGAGGCCGGAAATATGTTCCTTGTGCATCTCCTTCGGCCACTTGGTTGAGAACTGTTGTAGTTCTTCAACGGAAAAAAAAGGAAGCTTATGTTAGCAGGAAATCAGAAGTTTCAAAGCAATCAGAAACGACTGCCATGCAAGGTGAGGTCATGGAAAAATATAGAGCTACTCAACATGCCCCCCATACAAGAGGCATCAAGTTTGGACGAGGGTGAAAAATAATAACAAGCGAGGTGTTGGCATTGGCAGTTTCAGGTTGTCTAAGAAGGTGAATGAAAACGTGAGCGATAGTTCTAAGAATATGCATATTAGCAAAGCAAGTGCAGTGCAAAAAGAAAAAGAAAATGAATTTAATGGTATTCGGTGTACAACTGATAGGTGCAACTCACCCCCAACAGTTGCTATTAGCAATAAATATGATCTGCTGAGCAGTCAGCCCCAAGAAGAAAATGTGCTAGAAGAAACGGAAGAAGGTGAAATACATGTATCGAAAAAAGTGGGTATTCTAGAAGAGGAGAACTTCGTGATTCCTGAGGTGAATCTATCCAAAATTGTATTCGACGTTCATGAAACTGTGAATGAGCATGATCACTTTCACCATTTGAAGCCAGCCTTTAATCAACCACCTACCACTTTGATAAATTCTAGTCCCATTTCCGTTTCAATTGATGATCCATTGCCCTCTATCCATGAAAAGATGTTTGCTGATTCTTTCCAAAAGGAAATTATTGAGATATGCATCATGCATGCTAGGTCCTTCTCCTCATTAACCCATGCGAGCACTAGTACCAATGTTGAGCAGTTTACCAATGACACTGCTAACATTAGTTCTCCTTTACCAGCTTGTTCAGTAATTATTCCCCCAAGCAGCCCATCTGCATGCATGTTACCAGCTTCATTGAGTCATGCCATTGCCAGTACTCTTCCCCTGCAAAATTCTGTCCAAACCAAAGATGATACCCCACCAAAGCCACCCTATGTTTACCCTGGAGTTATTCCTGGTTGGCCTCATGCTTCCATTGCCACTCATCCTCAAACCAAGTTGTCTACACCCACTTTGAAAGCTCTGTCGGGTAGCCAAGCACCTATTTACCCTCTCCTAGAACTAGGAGCATGACATTAGCTGCCTCGCTATCCAAGAGTTTACCCAATGTATGAAACCCTCGCTGTGTGGAATGTGAGAGGTGCTCATAACCCTCTCAAACTCGATCAAGTAAGAAATTTAATCAACCATTACAATCTCCAACTCTTCTCCTTATTAGAAACCAAACTAAACTTCCAATTAACCGCCTCCTCTGCTTCTTATATTAATCCCTCTTGGATGGTTTGTCATAATTTAGAGCATGCTGAATATGGCAGAATCCTTGTCATTTATAACCCCTCTACTCATGCTCTTCGCCTTGACTATGTTAATAGACAACTCATGCATTTCCACGTTACAAACCTATCAAACCTATCCACTTACTACCTTTCCGTCATTTACGCTGACAACTCTGTAATTTCTAGGCAGTCCCTGTTTGATCTTCTCCCTGCCTTCAGAAAAATACCCACCCTTGGCTTGTGTTGGGTGATTTTAACTCTTGCCTCTTGTAACACCCCGAATTTCAGTTAACACTGATATTCACTAATTACAGAATTAATAATCTCGGATGTGAGAATCAGGGGAAACGGGTTACGTCATTGTGTTCGTCTCGGAAAAATATGCGAAATAGAGTCCGAAATTTTGTAAATCGGAGTCTGTATGACCCGGTTAAGGCCCAAAGAAGTTTTCGGGAAATTTGAATTTCGAAACATGCAGAAATGGGGCCAGGCGGGAAAACTCCCGCCCAGCCAAGTCGACTTGGCTGTCGACAGGGCTGTCGACTTGCCTGTCGACTTGGCAGTCGACAGGGCTGTCGACTTGCCCTGTCGGCTGATTCTGGCCTGGGTGCACCTGGTTGAGTTTTGGGCTGGGTTGGAGGGCTTGGGACGAAATCTGACGGACCTAAACTAACCTAGGGTTAATCTAAGGGTCTAAAACACAACCTAATCCTATAAATACACCCTAAGACTACCCTAATCCATACTAAAAATAGAATCTATGCCATCATGCCGCCAAAATGCAACTTAGAAGGAGCCTCCACTAATTAGAGAAGAGGATTGCAAGCTAATCAACTACTAATCCACCTCTACTTCAACTCTAGCAACTATCTAAGGAGCTAATCTTGGAGTTTGTGAGTTTCTATCACTTTAATAACCAATTGCTAAATTAAGTAGATGAGATATGATGAGATCATATGGTTTTGCTTGCGGATCAATGGGTTTTAGGTCATATGTTATGATGCTAGTTTGCTAATCACTATGTTTAACACTTATTCATGATGACACTATGTTTATGCAAGTTAAGTGTTTGGGTTTATGCATGTTAAGTGGTGGGTTTTATGCATACTAAGTGTTTGGTTTTATGCATGCTAAGTGTTTGGTTTTATGCAAGTTAAATGCTTGGTTTTATGCTAGAATCATGTGTGAAATAAGTGACATGACATGCAAGTTTAACCTATGAGTTTGGATCTATAATATGCATAATCTATGCAACTTGTTTGGATTAGTGATATGCATAACATATGCGAGTTTACCTTTGTATGTCATACATACATATGCAAGTTCATATGTAACATGTTATGCAAGTTATGTGTTTGGTTATATGCAAGTTATGTGCATGATTATATGCAAGTTCATATGTAACATGTTATGCAAGTTATGTGTTTGGTTATATGGAAGTTATGTGCATGATTATATGCAAGTTCATATGTAACATGTTATGCAAGTTATGTGTTTGGTTATATGCAAGTTATGTGCATGATTATATGCAAGTTCATATGTAACATGTTATGCAAGTTATGTGTTTGGTTATATGCAAGTTAACATGTGACATGCTATGCAAGTTCACACCTTTGTATGACATAAGAATCATATGCAAGTTACCCCCTTTGTGACATATGTGCTTCATCCAAGTTTGGGTTAAATGCTAGTTGGGTTAAATGTATGCTCATATATGCAAGTTGACACCTTTTAAACCCATGATAAAGTTATATGCTATGATTGGTTAAACCCATGGCATTTGTGATGAATCTTCCCTTTATTATGTCATGTTATGAGAACGAATTACGTGGGGAACGATGGGGTTAATATGCATGTTAATAAAATGGTGTGAAATGGGTATGCTTAAGCATAACATAAAGTGGATGGACATAATTGGGAATTTACCTATTAAGTTAGGTCTACCCATATTATGGAATTGGGAATTTACCTATTGGGTTAGGTCTACCCATATTCTTAAATATTTGTAATTAATTAGGGATAATTAATACAAATTATGGGGGTGATTAATTAGGTGTAATTAATCGACTAAGACACGAGGTTGGACCCTTTTGTAGCATAAGACTGCCCGGAACCGACCGGCAAATCCAGTGGCTACAAATGATTGGCCCAATGTGAGAGGTCTTAGTCATAAACTAAATACGTGACAAGTGTAAAGACACGAGGTTAGACTCTGTTATGGCGTAAGGCTTCCCAGAACCAACCGGCATATCCAGTTGCCATAAAAGACAGTCTAATGTGAGAGGTCTTTACAAAGATTACGATCTTAATTAATTAAGAAACACTTAACCAAATTAGCATGTAGTGGGGCATGAGGGGTTAAGTGGGTGCCTTGGGTGGCATGTAGTAACTAGTGGGGGTGCCTTGGGTGGCATGAGGAAACTAGTGGGTTGCCTTGGGTGGTAATAGAAAATACGATTAGAATACTTAACCAAAGTGGAACATGTAATTAAACATGATTAAAGGGTTAAGTAAGTGCCTTGGGTGGCATGTGGGAATCAAGTAAGTGCCTTGGGTGGCATGTGGAAATCTAGTGGGTGCCTTGAGTGGCAATTAAAGTATGATTAAATGACTTAACCAAAATTTATACCATGTAAGTGGACATGGTTAAAGGGTTAAGTGGGATTCACTAGAAATGACAAGCTTAGGTGGGTAGCTAGTGGGGGCCCATTTAAACCAATATCCCAAACGTATCTTTGTGGGCTCGACCCAAGTCGAGGACGGGACACGCATATTGGGCTTGACTGTAAGAGGCCAAAACGGGTTAGCGGTGGCAACGCAAGTCCAACGGGTTTCATATGCGTGTGTGGACCCGGGCTGGTAAGTAAGACGTTGTTGCATCGTGTAGGTATAAGCTGTGCACCGTTGATATTATCAGGTTGCCACTTTGGGGGATGATACACCCCACTGTGGGGCCAGCACGGGTATCTACGTTAGGGAGCCGATCGCTTGGGGAGTAGTGGGTACACCTAGTGGAGATAGGGGTAGACGGCACCTATGTAGTCAGCTAGGGGTACACGAAACTACTATTAAAAATTACTAAGTACACTTAGTGGGATCAACCTTAAGTAGGAATCACCCTTGGGTGGGTAAAACTGGTGTGGTGCAGTGTAGGAATTACCCTTGGGTGGGTAGATCTGGGGTGGTGCAGTGTAGTAATTATCCTTGGGTGGGTAAATGCGTCTTTACGGTTATCTTAGTTCATCCTAAGTCTAGTTGGCTGCTTAGTGTAGCCATTTATCCCAAGTCGTTACCGTATATCAAGCTTATGTCTTACTCTGGTTACTTTAATGATTATATTGTTAAAGTTATAGGACTCGCTCAGACTTATGTCTGACCCCGTTGTTTTTATCATTTTCCCAACCCTCAGGTTATCAGAGTGGGCCTAGCACTAGTGGGCTTTTATCAGACTGCTTTATCTATCTTTTGGAGCTTGGACCGTGGATGTAAAGCTCAGTTTATCTTTTCTATTATGGCTATTAAGTTATGTAGTGGGATTATGTACTTTTGTTTTATCAGGATGGATATTGTGTTCTTGACTCTTGTTTATGGTTTTGGTGTAACCAAACATGTTTTACTTTCCGCTGCAATGAAATGATGTTTTGAATTCTCAAGTATTACTTATATCTGTCTTGTTGTAATTTTTCTGTTCTATATTCACTTAAAATACTCCACCGATGTTATGGCATTCCCTTAGTGAGTGACCGTAGCGGGTGTGGGGTGTTACACGTGGTATCAGAGCTTAAGGTTACCAGAACAGATAATTTTTTTAGAAAAAACTATTTTCTAATAATATTTTTGAAAGGAGTATTTTCAAAAACATGTCTTTTAAGAGAAAAGTTTTTGAAAGAAAAGCATAATCCCCAATAGCCATATCTATATCTTTCAAATTCTCCGTTTTGAATCTCTTCCTTTCTCGTTTTGAGTTTCCCCTCCGCGTATAGATGATCTTTCTAAGATAGATAAGAATGGAAAACCACTTCAAGGGTCTTATACATTAGTCGGACAAGAAGTTGGTTCAAGAAGGAGGAGGACTTGTAGGTACCTATTGGATAGACGATGGGAGGAAGGCTCAAATAGTTGTTTGGTTAAAGAAGAGCGAAACCTCATTTTGATGGGAGGTTACGAGTGGAGAATGGGAAGAAGAGGGCTAGTAGTTATCCTTTTGGGAGGAATAGGACACCTTATTAGGATTGTCCAAAGAGGCAAGGGCAAGGTACGGAATCTCCTGGAGGGTAGTTGTATTCCCTCACGGCTAGTGTACCAGATGGGGATAGGACCGTCTAGGTTGGAATTTGGATTTCTTTATTATCCGGTTCGAACTTTATTTGATTCTGACGCATCGAGTTCGTTTATCTTATCATTGTTAGTTGAGTCACTGCACTTAGACACCAGTTTAGTAGATGATCCCTTAGTTGTTTCAAACCCAATTGGGGCTCCATGATGTGTTTGGGTTTGAAAGTTTCTATACTTAGCGTTGAGTTTAGATGTGATGCTTTTTGGGCTTCACGGGCTATGGGTTAGTTTTGGGCATGGACTGGTTATCCAGTAGGGGTGCCGTTCTTGATTTTGAAGGGAGAGTTGTTAGGCTTATGACCCGCTTGGGTAACACTCTCGAGATCTCTTGTAATCCCATGGAATCTGTTATGCTAAGTTATCTAGAATCACTTGACACGTCGGTCGAGAGTTTGCGATTTGTTAGAGTGGTCCGGGAATACTCGGATGTGTTTGAGGAGGTGAAGGGCTTACCTCCGGAGCGGGAGATTGACTTCCGAATATATCTGGTAGACAATGCCAAACCAGTATCTTGGCCAGTGTGCCACATGGCTCCTCGTGAGAGGAGGGAACTCCATAAGCAAGTAGGCGATTTGCTTGAGAAGGGGTTCATAAGACGAAGTATATCGGAGTGGGGTGCTCCAGTAGTTTTTACCACGAAGGCGGATGGGTCCCTCAGACTTTGTGTAGGCTAAAGAGAACTAAATAAACTCACAAAGAAGAATAGACACCCATTGCCGAGGATTGATGATCTCTTTGATCAGTTAGTTGACGCCTCAGTATTTTCGCAGTTGGACTTAGCCACGGGGTTTCGTCAGTTGAGAGTGGCTGAGGATAGTATAGAGAAGACTGCCTTTAGGACTCCGGATGGGTTTTTATAAGTGGCTGGTGATGCCATTTGGTTTGACGAATGCCCCCGCATACTTTATTGATTTGATGAGAAGGGTGTTCAGGGAGTACCTAAATAAGTTCGTGATGGTCTTTGTAAATGACATCTTGGTCTTTTCTAGGAGCGAAATAAGTTTTCGTATGGGCTCAATAGGTTGAGCAAAGCCAGTTATGGGATAAACGGTGGTTTTGGAGCGAGACTGGCGAGGACATCCAGAGTTGGACAAGGTCTTAATTATTTAGCCGTTTTTACTAGTATCATCTCACGTAGGTCGTCTGAATTCAAAGGAGGTATCCCTTGGGTGTTTGTCTGATATTGGTTTAGGCCTTTGGGACTTGCATTTGGGGGATGTCGAGTTCGACTAGGGTGGTCTGCGTGAGAGATGGATAGTTGTGACGATTTTGCCTGGGAGAATATCCTGATTTTCTCTAGAAGTGGAGAAAAGCATGCCCTACATCTTAGGGAAGTGTTGGAGACTCTTTGAGCGCATTGTCTTAAGACAACAAAGGTGGATGGAATTCTTAGCATCCTATGAGTTTGAGATAGCGTATACCCCTGGCAAGGGTAACGTGGTGGCAGACGCCTTAAGCAGAAAAAGGCTGTCTTTGAGTCCATTGTTCGTGGAATGGCGAAGCTTGGAGTTTATTTCTATGTTTGACTTTAGACCTTCCGTTGACTTTATACCCGGTTTGCTAGCCTCCTTCGAGGTTAGGCCTACTCTTTTGGGACGGATTGGCGAGGCACAGCGAGACGACCCACAGTTGGGTTGAGTTAGTAGAGAAGCTCATAAGGGGGGGGGGAGTCGTCCAGCCATTTGAGTAGGTACACCCTAGATCTTAAGGGGTGGTTGCGTAGAGACGGTAGACTTTGTGTACCGCAAGACGAGGGTTTGAGGAAGGCTATACTTGATGATGCACATCGGTCGAAGATGACCATTCATCCCGGTGGGGACAAGATGTACCAAGACATGAAGCGAGTTTTCTTTTGGGCCGGTATGAAGAAAGATGTGGCCGAGTATGTCGCTAGATGCTTGGTGTGCTAGCAAGTGAAAGCGGAGCAGAAGAAACCCGGTGGGTTGCTTCACCCATTGGAGGTTCCGCTATGGAAGTGGGATAGTGTCTCGATGGATTACCAAGATCGAGGAAGGGTAATACGGGAATTTGGGTTGTGGTAGACAGACTTACTAAGAGCGCCCATTTTATACCCATGAAGAGTAAGAGAACTGCTCCATGGCTAGCTTCAGTTTACATTCGAGAGATTATTAGATTGCATGGTGTACCTTCCAGTATAGTGAGCGATCGAGATCCTATCTTCACTAGAGAGTTTTGGAAGAGTTTGCAAGAGGCGGTAGGGACTCAGTTGTGCTTGAGTACCGCATATCATCCTCAGACGGACGGCCAGACCGAGAGGGTGAATCGTATTTTAGAAGACCTTTTGAGGCTATGTATCTTGGATTTTGGAGGTACATGGGAAGAGCATCTTCCATTGGTGGAGTTCGCATAAAATAACAGCTTTCAGTCTAGTATTGGCATGGCTCCTTTCGAAGCTCTTTATGGAAGGCCTTGTCGATCACCTACATGTTGGTGGGAATCTACGGATAAGATCTTACTTGGGCCCGATATGGTTAGAGAGACTTCAGAAAAGATTGATTTGATTCGAAGAAGGATGAAAGCGGCGCAAGACAGACAGAAATCTTATGCGGACAAGAGGAGAACAGAGCTTGAGTTTGATGTTGGGGACATGGTCTTTGTCAAAGTATCTCCGTTACGGAATGTGGTTCGCTTTGGATCTGTTGGGAAGTTAGCACCAAGGTTTGTTGGACCGTTTCCTATTAAAGAAAGGATTGGACAAATGGCCTATAGAGTGGAGTTGCCCGACAGACTTAGTGGTGTACATGATGTATTCCATGTGTCACATTTGAGGAAGTGCCTACATGAGACCGCAGAGGTGGTAGAGCCGAGCTTGCTTAGAGAAGTAGAGATAGAGCGTGATGCGACTATTCGACGAGCTCCTACACGCATCCTTGGGTCAGAGATTAAGAGGTTGAGAAACAGGGAGGTTCAACTAGTCAAAGCGCAATGGGGAGAAGATGAGAGCAACGCTACTTGGGAGACGGAAGCGAAAATGCGTTCATTATACCCATTCCTTTTTGAGGGTATGTCTTTTAACTTCTCCTTTGTCGTTTGTCTAGTACTTATCTTATCTTTAGTAGGTCCTCTTGTTAGTGCCTTTGACCTTTAGATAGGGTAAACCTATGGTTGAAACATGTGTTTGAGACATTTTATGATTGATGGATGCATGTGGATGCAAGTGTTTGCTAGTGGTTGCTCGTGGATGCATACACACACACTCTAGACACTAGATCGGCTCAATCACTTCATATTGCATATTGCATATAATTGTGTGTAGGTAGCTATATTTATGGATGTATAATGGTTGTGTTATCATATGGATGATGCATTTTGGTGAATGATTGTGCACTCATGTAGATATAGTATGTGTCGATAGGGTTCTTTCGCATACATATTGGATGCATGGCACTATCACGGTTTGCATATGTTCATACATTAGATAGGGAACATATACACACACTTTTTGCATATGCTCATACATCAGTAGAAATTGTTTTAAGGACAATGGATGCCCGTGTTTGATGGATTGAGTAGATGGTTGTTTGGATGGTAGGATATGCATTCTCCTTAACTTGGAGATTTCGGGGACGAAATCCTTTAAGGAGGGGAGAATGTAACACCCCGAATTTCAGTTAACACTGATATTCACTAATTACAGAATTAATAATCTCAGATGTGAGAATCAGGGGAAACGGGTTACGTCATTGTGTTCGTCTCGGAAAAATACGCGAAATAGAGTCCGAAATTTTGTAAATCGGAGTCCGTATGACCCGGTTAAGGCCCAAAGAAGTTTTCGGGAAATTTGAATTTCGAAACATGCAGAAATGGGGCCAGGCGGGAAAACTCCCGCCCAGCCAAGTCGACTTGGCTGTCGACAGGGCTGTCGACTTGCCTGTCGACTTGGCAGTCGACAGGGCTGTCGACTTGCCCTGTCGGCTGATTCTGGCCTGGGTGCACCTGGTTGAGTTTTGGGCTGGGTTGGAGGGCTTGGGACGAAATCTGACGGACCTAAACTAACCTAGGGTTAATCTAAGGGTCTAAAACACAACCTAATCCTATAAATACACCCTAAGACTACCCTAATCCATACTAAAAATAGAATCTATGCCATCATGCCGCCAAAATGCAACTTAGAAGGAGCCTCCACTAATTAGAGAAGAGGATTGCAAGCTAATCAACTACTAATCCACCTCTACTTCAACTCTAGCAACTATCTAAGGAGCTAATCTTGGAGTTTGTGAGTTTCTATCACTTTAATAACCAATTGCTAAATTAAGTAGATGAGATATGATGAGATCATATGGTTTTGCTTGCGGATCAATGGGTTTTAGGTCATATGTTATGATGCTAGTTTGCTAATCACTATGTTTAACACTTATTCATGATGACACTATGTTTATGCAAGTTAAGTGTTTGGGTTTATGCATGTTAAGTGGTGGGTTTTATGCATACTAAGTGTTTGGTTTTATGCATGCTAAGTGTTTGGTTTTATGCAAGTTAAATGCTTGGTTTTATGCCAGAATCATGTGTGAAATAAGTGACATGACATGCAAGTTTAACCTATGAGTTTGGATCTATAATATGCATAATCTATGCAAGTTGTTTGGATTAGTGATATGCATAACATATGCGAGTTTACCTTTGTATGTCATACATACATATGCAAGTTCATATGTAACATGTTATGCAAGTTATGTGTTTGGTTATATGCAAGTTATGTGCATGATTATATGCAAGTTCATATGTAACATGTTATGCAAGTTATGTGTTTGGTTATATGGAAGTTATGTGCATGATTATATGCAAGTTCATATGTAACATGTTATGCAAGTTATGTGTTTGGTTATATGCAAATTATGTGCATGATTATATGCAAGTTCATATGTAACATGTTATGCAAGTTATGTGTTTGGTTATATGCAAGTTAACATGTGACATGCTATGCAAGTTCACACCTTTGTATGACATAAGAATCATATGCAAGTTACCCCCTTTGTGACATATGTGCTTCATCCAAGTTTGGGTTAAATGCTAGTTGGGTTAAATGTATGCTCATATATGCAAGTTGACACCTTTTAAACCCATGATAAAGTTATATGCTATGATTGGTTAAACCCATGGCATTTGTGATGAATCTTCCCTTTATTATGTCATGTTATGAGAACGAATTACGTGGGGAACGATGGGGTTAATATGCATGTTAATAAAATGGTGTGAAATGGGTATGCTTAAGCATAACATAAAGTGGATGGACATAATTGGGAATTTACCTATTAAGTTAGGTCTACCCATATTATGGAATTGGGAATTTAACTATTGAGTTAGGTCTACCCATATTCTTAAATATTTGTAATTAATTAGGGATAATTAATACAAATTATGGGGGTGATTAATTAGGTGTAATTAATCGACTAGGACACGAGGTTGGACCCTTTTGTAGCATAAGACTGCCCGGAACCGACCGGCAAATCCAGCGGCTACAAATGATTGGCCCAATGTGAGAGGTCTTAGTCATAAACTAAATACGTGACAAGTGTAAAGACACGAGGTTAGACTCTGTTATGGCGTAAGGCTGCCCGGAACCAACCGGCATATCCAGCTGCCATAAAAGACAGTCTAATGTGAGAGGTCTTTACAAAGGTTACGATCTTAATTAATTAAGAAACACTTAACCAAATTAGCATGTAGTGGGGCGTGAGGGGTTAAGTGGGTGCCTTGGGTGGCATGTAGTAACTAGTGGGGGTGCCTTGGGTGGCATGAGGAAACTAGTGGGTTGCCTTGGGTGGCAATAGAAAATACGATTAGAATACTTAACCAAAGTGGAACATGTAATTAAACATGATTAAAGGGTTAAGTAAGTGCCTTGGGTGGCATGTGGGAATCAAGTAAGTGCCTTGGGTGGCATGTGGAAATCTAGTGGGTGCCTTGAGTGGCAATTAAAGTATGATTAAATGACTTAACTAAAATTTATAACATGTAAGTGGACATGGTTAAAGGGTTAAGTGGGATTCACTAGAAATGACAAGCTTAGGTGGGTAGCTTGTGGGGGCCCATTTCAACCATTATCCCAAACGTAACTTTGTGGGCTCGACCCAAGTCGAGGACGGGACACGCATATTGGGCTTGACTGTAAGAGGCCAAAACGGGTTAGCGGTGGCAACGCATGTCCAACGGGTTTCATATGCGTGTGTGGACCCGGGCTGGTAAGTAAGACGTTGTTGCATCGTGTAGGTATAAGCCGTGCACCGTTGATATTATCAGGTTGCCACTTTGGGGGATGATACACCCCACTGTGGG
The DNA here is from genome assembly GCA_030737875.1 of Allium sativum. NCBI lineage: Eukaryota > Viridiplantae > Streptophyta > Magnoliopsida > Asparagales > Amaryllidaceae > Allium > Allium sativum. Next base: position 211,698,748 of record CM060924.1, read on the forward strand.
GCCAGCACGGGTATCTACGTTACGGAGCCGAACGCTTGGGGAGTAGTGGGTACACCTAGTGGAGATAGGGGCAGACGGCACCTATGTAGTCAGCTAGGGGTACACGAAACTACTATTAAAAATTACTAAGTACACTTAGTGGGATCAACCTTAAGTAGGAATTACCCTTGGGTGGGTAAAACTGGTGTGGTGCAGTGTAGGAATTACCCTTGGGTGGGTAGATCTGGGGTGGTGCAGTGTAGTAATTATCCTTGGGTGGGTAAATGCGTCTTTACGGTTATCTTAGTTCATCCTAAGTCTAGTTGGCTGCTTAGTGTAGCCATTTATCCCCAGTCATTACCGTATATCAAGCTTATGTCTTACTCTGGTTACTTTAATGATTGTATTGTTAAAGTTATAGGACTCGCTCAGACTTATGTCTAACCCCGTTGTTTTTATCTTTTTCCAACCCTCAGGTTATCAGAGTGGGCCTAGCACTAGTGGGCTTTTATCAGACTGCTTTATCTATCTTTTGGAGCTTGGACCGTGGATGTAAAGCTCAGTTTATCTTTTCTATTATGGCTATTAAGTTATGTAGTGGGATTATGTACTTTTGTTTTATCAGGATGGATATTGTGTACTTGACTCTTGTTTATGGTTTTGGTGTAACCAAACATGTTTTACTTTCCGCTGCAATGAAATGATGTTTTAAATTCTCAAGTATTACTTATATCTGTCTTGTTGTAATTTTTATGTTCTATATTCACTTAAAATACTCCACCGATGTTATGGCATTCCCTTAGTGAGTGACCGTAGCGGGTGTGGGGTGTTACACCTCTACTTTAATGACAAGCATGGTGGACCTCCCTTGCTGCCACGAGATATTGCGTCGCTTAATACGGCCATCTTGGATGCTGACCTTATCTCTATCAATACTTCTGGAGCTCAGTATTCATGGAACAATCGGAGTCGTAGTGGCGTTCGAACCTTTACCAACATCGATCACTCGTTCTGTAACTTCAAAGCCCTACTCACATGGCCAAACCTCCATGCCAACCTTCCGAACCCAATCCTGTCCGATCACTCCCCCATCATCCTTTCTTACCGGTTGCCATTGAGAAGAGAGAAAACAAGTTTTAAAATTTTCAACTCATGGATTCAAGATCCTGAGTTTTCAAACTTAATTTGCACTTCTTGGTCTCCTCCTTTCTTCGGTAATCCAGGGTTTATTTTGTGTAGGATGTTTAGAGAAACAAAGAATAAGCTGCGGACTTGGGCGAGCTATAAATTTGGTGCTGGTTCAAAATTATCCGATGGCCTAAAGCAATCCTTGAATCATGCACAGAACAACATGTTAGATAACCCGGATGATCCTACGGTGGCATTAGATGAACTCAAACTGTTTGGAGAGCTTAATGCCGCGTTGGAGCTTGAAGCAACCATGAAGAAACAACAACTTAACTACAAATGGAAGCATAAGGGCGACAGAAATACCCGCTTCTATCACGCTGCAGTTAAGGTAAAGCATTCTATGGACCACATTCATAATATTACTGATATATCCGGAAATTATTTTGATACTCCAGAGACTGTAGAGCAGCCCTTTTGCATTATTTCTCCGATATCCTTGGTAATGGTGGTAACTTCTGCCCAGATTTATCGCTGATTGATGACGTTGCTCTACCCTTCCTAACCTCTTTACAATCACAACAGCTTATTGCAAAAGTAACGGATGATGAAATTAAGCAAGCGATCTTCTCTATGAATAAAAAATCTTGTGGGGGTCCGGACGGCTTTAATGTTAATTTTTTCCTTTCTTCTTGGAATATAATAGCCAGCGATTTCTACAAAGCTAATCAAAACTTTTTCGACAAATTCAAACTTCTTGCTGAGGTTAACTCCACAAATCTAGTCCTCATTCCAAAAAAGAAGCATGCTACTGAAGTCACATCATTTAGACCCATTTCGTATTGTAATTTAACCTACAAATGTATTTCAAAAATTTTATCTAACAGATTGATTGCTGTTTTACCGTCCCTTATCTCGAGCAATCAGTCTGCATTCTTACCTTCCAGAAATATACTAGACAATGTTCTCTTAACACATGAGCTTATAAGAGGCTATAGTAATGTCAATGCTACCCCGTCAGCTCTTTTGATGTTGGACTTAAGCAAAGCGTACGATAGTATTCAATGGACGTCGATTTTCCGAATTTTAGCCCGGATGAACTTTCCCAATGTTTTTGTTGCATGGTTATATGAGTGCATTTCTACCCCGTCCTTCTCTCTTGTTTTTAATGGCAAGAACTCAGGTTATTTCAAGAGCAGGAAGGGAATTCGCCAAGGCGATCCAATTTCTTCGTACATTTTTTTCTCGTAATGGAGCTGCTTACCTCTCTGTTCAAGGAAAAGTACGATCGTAGCCTGATTCTTTATCATCCTAAATGCAAGAACGATGCAATCTCTACGCTTCTTTTTGCGGATGACATAATGGTATTCTCCAAACCTGAAGACTTCTCGCTGAATAATATTATGGAAACGCTCAGGCTTTTTCACCTAATGACTAGAATAAAGCTGAACTCCACGAAGTCAAAAGCTATGTTTGCAGGTGTATCGGAGACTGAATGTTCAAGGCTGTGTTCAGTTCCGGATATGCAGCTAATGGAAAAGGGTTCTCCATATCTTGGGCTACCGTTGTGTTCTTCTAGAATAACAACGTCTAATTGTTTGCCCCTTTACAACAAAATTACTACTGTTCTTTCTAATTGGGTGAAAAGATTTCTAAACTAGGCGGGACGTCTCATCCTCGTGAAAAGTATTGGCTTCTCTCTTACTGTGTACTACGCTAGAACTTTTATATTGTCGAAGAAGCTTATTTCTATGATAACTTCGGCTCTGTTATGCTTTCTATGGACTGGTTTCGTGCATGGGAGGAAGTCGATCCCATGCTCTTTTGCAGCTATACAATTTCCGAAAACAAAAGGAGGGCTTGGCTTGCTGTCACTAAGGCATTGGAATGTGGCGGCGGTGAGTTCTCTGTTCAACATTTTTTTATGTGGTTCGGATAGTTTATGGGTCAGGTGGTGTTGGAGATATAACGTGAGGAACCGAAAATTCTGGTGCACGGAAATACCATCATCATGCAGCTGGAGTTGGAGATGCTTGTTAGCTCTTTGACAGAAATTTCTGCCATGTATTCAATACTGCATTTCCTCTCGGTGCAGGGTGTCTTTTTGGGATGATCCATGGATATCCAAAGGTGTCATTCTTTCTACGATTTTGGGGTACAACACAGTAATGCAGTCGGGTTTTAATAGAAATGCATCTGTGACTTCTTTTATGTCAGATGGTAAAGTGAATCTACCTTATCTTTCGGGAGCGCAGGCTCGTTCTACATGTGATGATTTGCTTAGCAATTTGAATTACTCTGTGTCCAACAAGCTATATTGGAATGGCATTCCTCATTCGATTAAAAATGTGTATTTAATGCTGCTCAATTATAAAACGCTGCCTCAGTGGCCATGGTCGAGGATCGTATGGAGCACCGCAGCCATTCCGAAGGAGAACTTCATGCTATGGAAAGTAATGAATAAAGCTGCTAACAATGCACCGACTCACACAAATGTGAATGTTGGTTAGTAGTAGCTGCAAATTGTGTGACAGCTATGAGGAAACTTGTGATCATTTGTTTTTTGAATGTGCGTTTTCTCAAGTTATCTGGAAATGGCTGCTTCTTCTTTTTGGCGTTAACTTGCATCCCGTTTCATCACAAGAACAATGGCACTGCATTCTCAAGTCAATAAGATGGAGAAAGGAAGAGCATGTCCTATTCATTCTTTGCATTAAAAAGTTTGTAAGAATGCTTTGGGACGAAAGGAACTTGCGGGTCTTCAAGCTGGAAAAGGTATCTTCGGATACGCTGTGGAGGAATTTGAAGCTAAATATTATGAGAGACTTGTCTTCTCCTATTTTTCCTTTCGAATCGGCCTTCTCAGCTAAGTGGCTATGTCATTTGTTGTAATTTGTTTCTCGTTGTTTGCTTGCTGTTGTATCTCGTGTGTGACTGCACCTTGCTGCTGCTTTGTGTAGTTTGTTTATTGTTCTATTCTAATAAATGTGGTAGGGGACCAATTAAACCCCGCTTGCCTTGCCAAAAAAAAAATATAGATATGTCGACAAAACAAAGTCATCATCTTTATTGTTTTGTTGAAATAGATTAGTTGAATCAAAATATACATTTTGTCAAAATATTCATTTTTGTCAAAATAGATTAGTTGAATCAAACCATATAATTTTGTCAAAATATACACTTTTGTCAAAATAGATTAATTGAACCAAAATACACATTTTTTTCAAAATGAATATTTTTGGCCAAATAGATTAGTTGAACCAAAATATTCATTTTTGTCAAAATATAATAGTTAAAACAAAAATTACACTTTGTTAAATATGATGGTTGAAAACAAAAATTACATTTTTGTTAATTAGATTTGAAATAAAATAAAATTCACATTTTTGTTAAATAAAAGAGCTAAAACACAAATTGCATTTTTGTTAGATAGATTTGTGTCAAAACACAAACAGCATTTTTGGTAAATAGATTTGTTTTACAACAAAAATATTCATTTTGTTAAATTAGAATTGTTAACAATATGAAAGATCATTAATGTTCATTTTGTTAAATTAGAATTGTTAACAATATGAAATATCATTAATATTCATTTTGTTAAACTAGAATCGTTAACAATATGAAATATCATCTTTATTCAATTTGTTAAAATAGAATTGTTAACAAAACAATGTGTCAATTTTATTCATCTTATCAAAATAGAATTGTTAACAATATGCAGTTGTCATTTTGTTAACATGTAATTGTAGATGGAGTTAAGAATCAATTTTTATCATTTTGTTGAAATAGAATTGTCAACAAAAATGAAATAATCATCTTCATTCATTTTTGGTCGAAAAAGAATGGTCGACAAATAAAAATATCAATTATTGTTAGACTTAGTATTTGTATACAAATTAAATCGACATTTTATCGTCAAAATATACAATAAAATTTGTGTACGAATTAAAGAGACATTTTTACTGTTAAATTATACATTAGGGTATGTGTAACACCCCACGTCCATTAATGTCACTCACAAAGGGAATGCATTAACTTCCATGGAGGTTTTAAGTGAATATAGAACAGTAAAATTACAACAAGACAGATATAAAATAGTACTTGGAAATTCAAAAACTTTATTTCATTGTAGCAGAAGTCAAAACATGTTTGGTTACATCATAACACCATATTCAATGTCAAGTACAATATCTATCTTGATAAAACAAGTACATAATCCCATTACATGAATAGCCATTAAAAAGAAAGATAACAAGCTGGACTTTACTTCAGCAGTCCAAGCTTTCCAGAAGATAAGCGATCCAACTAGACTCCACTAGAACTTGGCTCAACCTGCGGACCTGAAGGGAGAAAAAGGATGGAAAAGAGGGGGTCAGACATAAAGTCTGGTGAATATGATACTTCTACAATACTATTACCAAAATAACTGGACTAAGGCATAAGCTGGAAAACAAGAAAATGTCTATGAAGAGCAGATTAAGGACATAGACAATCGCTAAAGGCAACGTTATAGGCGCTCCTAAATACTAAAGGATAAACACTATACTGCACCACACCAGTCACCCTAAAGATTCATCCCACTTAGCTTCACTTAGAAACTTTCCCAATGGCTTTACGTACCCCTAGCTGACTACATAGGTGCCGCCTGCCCCTATCTCCACTAGGTGTACCCTACTTCCCATTATTCGATCGGCTCCCTAACTCGTAGATACCCGTGCTGGCCCCACAGTGGGGTGTATCACTCCCCTAAAGTGGCAACCTGATACAACGGACATGCACGGCTTATACCTACACGATGCAACAACGTCTTACCTACCAGCCCGGGTCCACACATGCATATGAAACCCGTTGGACTTGCGTTGCCACCGCTCCCTGTTTTGGCCTCTTATAGTCAAACCCAGTATGCGTGTCCCGTCCTCGACTTGGGTCGAGCCCACAAAGATACGTTTTGGGATACTGGTTGAAATGGGCCCCCACTATTTACCACAAGCATTCCACCTAAGCTTGTCCCCATTAGTCCATCCCACTTAACCCACTTAGTCATGTTCATTTACATGTGTGTTTGGTTAAGTCTAATCGTATTTCGAATGCCTCTAAAGGCAACCACCAGATTCCTCATGCCACCCAAGGCACCTACTTAACCCCCATGTCCCACCTTACATGATTATCTGGTTAAGTATTTCTTAGTTCATTAAGGCCATAACCTCATAAAGACCTCTCACATTAGACTGGCATTTATGGTAGCCGGATTTGCCGGGCGGGTCCGGGCAGTCTTACACCATAAAAGAGTCTAACTTCGTGTCTTTACAACTGTTATGCTTTAGTTTGGGCCTAGGACCTCTCACATTGGGCCGACATTTGTGACTACTGGATTTGCCGGGCGGGTCCGGGCAGGTTTACATCACAAACGGGTCCAACCTCGTGTCCTAAGCATTGATTATTAATAATAATCCACTTTCCCCCAATTTTAATAATTCCCTACTTGAATTATTAATTACTTCCAATTTTTAACAATGTCCATAATTGACTCAATTATGGACATCCATTCATGGTATGCAAAATCTTACAAAATTGCACCCAATTTATTAATTCCTAATATTACCCCTACCCCACGTTTGAACGTTTATTCGCAAAATATATGTTAGACTCGAATAGCCTAACTCATAGCATAAAAGAGATTATCATAATAACAACATGTATATGTGACCAAATGAATCATAATAAGGGGTGAAACTTGCATATGTCCAACTTGCATAGATTATACATGTCATGGACCTAAAGGTGTCAACTTGTTCAAAATTCACCTAATATAGTCTCAATCAATTTTCATAAACTTACATATGAACATGTGTGAATCAACATCATCTAATTTTTTAACAACATGGTTTTATATGGGTACACCTAACTCAATAGGCAAATTCCCATAATCAAGTTTTATTTAATTATAGTTTCAAGTTTATGGGTACACCTAACCTAATAGGCAAATTCCCATAAACAAGACCCATTTAAATTAAGAAAAAAAAAACATAACTTTAAGCATGATCCAACAACATCATGATTTTTCAACATAATATAGCATGATTTATAACATGGCATAGTATGATAGTATAACATAGCTTGACATGATTCTCAACATAGCACGACATAGCATAAGAGAATTTACAACATAGCAAGACATAGCATATATAATTTACATCATACGACAACATAATAACATAATAAGAGATCCACAATATATAGAATTTACAATTACAAATCACATCACTTTCTTGTGATCCATTCATAACTGAGTCAAATTAGTTTGTAATAGTCTTGTGAGAATCATCATACTCACCAACAAAAGAAAAGAATTAGAGAAAGAGAGGTCTTTTGATTTGATTTGTGTAGATTTAGTTGTAGATGATTAGGCTTCCTCTTCTTAGTTTGTGACGGCTATGCTGAACTCCATGGCAGCAGCATGACGGTAGCTTCTCTAATTTTACAAGTGATTTAGGTCTAGGGTCTACCCACTTATTTATAGATTTTAGAATTCATTTAGGCCATTAGATTTAACCTAGAAATAACCGCAGCCGTTCAGACAAGATGGGGTTTATCTTGTTGACTCAGCAATGAGTCAGAAGTGACTCAGCAAACACTCAGCATATTAATAAACTTCTATTTATGTCATAAATATATATATATATTTTCTACAATGTACATATTAGATACATCCCCCTTTACTTATTATTGTTTTTATATACATATTAGATACATCCCCTCTCTCACACACTTATTAATATTTTTATATTCATATTAGATACATCCCCTCTCTTACACACTTATTAATATTTTAGCAACTTTAGTGTTAATAGAAAATTTGGGGTGTTACATTCTCCCCTCCTTTTAGGATTTCGTCCCCGAAATCTTCAAGTCTGGAAGAATGTATATCCTACCATCCAAACGTCCATCCACTCATCCATCATACACAGGCATCCATTGTCCTTAAAAGACTTCTAATGCTTTCATGTTTAAATGCACAGTGTGTGTATATGTCCGTATCTAATGCAAAATCAGGCGGTCCACTGATTCAGTTGACCTCCTTAATGCAACTATGATCGTGCCATGCATCCATTATGTATGCAAAAGATTCTTAATGCCACATAATACTTCTATATGCGTGCACAACCATCATCTGAATGCAGCATCCACATGATAATACAACCATTGTTCATCCATTTTACTAAATACATCCATATATATGCAATATGCAATATGTAGTGACTGAGCCGATCTAGTGCCTAAAGTGTGTGTATATATGCATCCACGAGCAACCACTAGCAAACACTTGCATCCATTTTGCATCCATCATACATAACATGTCTCAAACACATGTTTCAACCATAGGATTATCCTAACTAAAGGTCAAAGATACTAATGAGAGGACATACTAAAGATAAGATAAGATAAGCTAAGCGATAAAGGAGAAATTAAAAGACATACCCTCAAAAAGAAAAGGGTACAACGAACGCATCTTCTCTTCTATCTCCCAAGTTGCGTTGCTCTCATCATCTCCCCATTGCACTTTAACCAGTCTGACCTCTCGATTCCTCAACTTTTTGATCTCCGACCCAAGAATGCATGTAGGAGCTCGTCTAATTGTTGCATCACGCTCTATTTCCACCTCTTTAAGCAAGCTCGGCTCTACCACCTCCGCGGTCTTGTGCAAACACTTCCTCAAATGTGATACATGGAATACGTCGTGTACTCCACTAAGTTTCTCAGGCAACTCCACCCTATATGCCATCTTCCCAATCCTGTTTTTTACAGGAAACGGCCCTACAAACCTTGGTGCTAATTTCCCCACGGACCCAAAGCGAACAACATTCTGTAACGGAGATACTTTGATAAAAACCATGTCCCCATTGTCAAACTCAAGATCTGTCCTCCTCTTATCAGCATACGATTTTTGCCTATCTTGTGCTGCTTTCATCCTCCTTCGAATCAACTCAATCTTCTCCGAGGTTTCCCTAACCATATCGGGCCCAAGTAGGATTTTATCGGTAGATTCCCACCAACATGTAGGCGAACGGCAAGGCCTTCCATAAAGAGCTTCGAAAGGTGCCATGCCAATACTAGACTGAAAGCTATTATTATATGCGAATTCTACTAACGGAAGGTGCTCTTCCCATGTACCCCCAAAGTCAAGGATACAAAGCCTTAAAAGATCCTCTAGAATGCGATTCACCCTCTCGGTCTGGCCGTCTGTCTGAGGATGATATGCGGTGCTCAAACATAGCTGAGTCCCTACCACCTCTTGTAAACTCTTCCAAAATTCGCTAGTAAAGATGGGGTCACGGTCGCTTACTATACTAGAAGGAATACCGTGCAAACGAACTATCTCCTTAATGTATACAGAAGCCAACCACGGAGCAGTCCTCTTACTTTTCACGGGAATAAAATGGGCGCTTTTAGTAAGTCTATCTACTATAACCCAAATCCCCGTGTTACCCTTCCTTGATCTTGGTAATCCATCCACAAAATCCATTGAGATGCTTTCCCATTTCCATAGTGGAACTTCTAATGGGTGAAGCAACCCACCGGGTTTCTTTTGTTCTGCTTTAACTCTTTGGCACACCAAGCATCTAGCGACGTACTCGGCCACATCCTTTTTCATACCGGCCCAAAAGAAAACCCGCTTCATATCTTTGTACATCTTATCCCCGCCGGGATGAATGGTCATTTTTGAGCGATGAGCATCATCAAGAATGGCCTCCCTTAAGTCTTCGTCTTGTGGTACACAAAGTCTATTATCCCTTCGTAACCAACCCTTATCGTCTAGGGTATACCTACGAAGATGGCTTGACGACTCCCCCCCCCCTTTGAGCTTTTCTACCATCTCAACCAACTGTGGGTCGTCTCGCTGTGCCTCACCAACCCGTCCTAGAAGTGTAGGTCTAACCTCCAAGGATGCTAACAGACCGGGTACTAAGTCAACGGAGGGTCTAAAGTCAAACATAGAGATGAATTCTAAGCTTTGTCGTTCAACAAACAACGGACACAAGGACAACCTTTTCCTACTTAAGGCGTCTGCCACCACGTTACCCTTGCCCGGGGTATATGCTATTTCAAAATCGTAGGAGGCTAAGAATTCCATCCACCGTTGCTGCCTTAAATTCAAATCCTTCTGAGAGAATAAGTATTTTAATGATTTGTGGTCAGTGAACAGTTCGAATTTCTCACCAAGAAGATAGTGACGCCAAGACTTAAGCGCGAAAACAATTGCGGCTAGCTCTAAGTCATGCGTGGGGTAATTCTTTTCATGAACCATCAACTGCCTTCCACCATAGGCTATTACTCTTCCCTCTTGCATGAGGACCGCGCCAAGTCCCGTCCCACAAGCATCAGTATAGATGGTAAACGGTTTATTCCCGTCTGGCAGCACTAAGACTGGGGCTGAAGTTAAGGCTCTCTTTAAACGTTGGAACGCATCATCGCAATCTTTGTCCCACGTAAAAACCAGGTTCTTCTTCGTTAACCGTGTTAATGGAGCTGATATTTTTGCGAAGTCTTTGATAAACTTCCTATAATAGCCAGCCAACCCCAAGAAACTTCTTACTTCGGTTGCATTTTTAGGGACCTTCCAATCTTGGATGGCCACCACCTTTGCGGGATCCACTGCTATCCCTTCTTTGGAAACCACGTGCCCTAAGAACCGTACTTCCTTCCTCCAGAAGTGACACTTATAAAATTTTGCCTTAAGGTTATGCGCTCGAAGGGTTTCCAACACTTCCCTAAGATGTAGGGAGTGCTCTTCTTTATTCTTAGAAAAGACTAAGATGCCATCCACAAAGACTACCACGAATTTGTTAAGGTATTCCCTAAACACCCTACTCATCAAATCAACAAAATATGTAGGGGCGTTTGTCAAACCAAAGGGCATCACTAGCCATTCATAGAATCCGTCAGGAGTCCTAAAAGCAGTCTTATCTATACTATCCTCAGCCACTCTCAGTTGATGAAAGCCAGTGGCTAAGTCCAACTGCGAAAACACTGAGGCGCCAACTAATTGATCAAAGAGATCGTCAATCCTCAGCAGTGGGTGTCGGTTCTTTTTAGTAAGCTTGTTTAGTTCTCTATAGTCCATACAAAGTCTAAGAGACCCATCCGCCTTTGTGGCAAAAACTACTGGAGCACCCCACTCCGATATACTACGTCTTATGAACCCCTTCTCAAGCAACTCCTTTACTTGCTTATTGAGTTCCCTCCTTTCACGAGGAGCCATGTGGCGCACTGGCAAAGATACGGGTTTAGCATTATCCACAAGATAAATTCGAAAGTCTATCTCCCGCTTTGGAGGTAAGCCCTTCACCTCCTCAAACACATCCGGATATTCCCGGACCACTTCTACCGATCGCAGGTTCTCTACAGACGCGTCAAGCGATTCAAGATAACTTAGCATAACGGAATTTATGGGATTACAAAAGATGTCGAGAGCATTACCAAGGCGAGTCACAAGCCTAACTACTCTCCTTTCACAATCAAGAATGGCCCTATTTCTAGACAACCAATCCATTCCTAAAATTAGCCCATAGCCCGTGAAGCCCAATACATAAGCATCACATCTAAATTCAACGCTAAGTATAGAGATTTTCAAATCCAAACATATCATGGTCAAATGAGCCGAACCCCCAATTGGATTTGAAACGACCAAGGGATCCTCTACTAAACTGGTGTTCAAGTGCAGTGATTCAACTAATGATGCAGAGATAAACGAAAGAGATGCGCCAGAATCGAATAAGGTACGGACAGGATGATCAAACAGAAAAACTAAGCTTTCAACAGAAATTGTTCTACCTCTTTCTTGCAGCGGTGGGGTCGCAATAGCCTGAACTTGCCCCCTTGCCTGCCCAGGTGCCATAAGAGCCTGCACCTGTCCTCCCGAGGTAGACCCTGCCCTCTGCCCCTTCTTTGGACAGTCCTTCACTAAATGTCCTGCATCTCCACAATGAAAACAACCAGTCTTCTTTTTCTTTCTACAATCTTTGCTGAGATGGCCAGGCGTCCCACAATTGAAGCATTTCTTCTTCCCTTTGCCATTATTGTTTTACCACCCTTCTTATTTTGCTGTTGGGGTTTCTTCTGATCCCCTTTCTTTTCAACTGCCTTATCCTCATGCATAAGTGCCATTTCTACTAGCTTTTCAAAGGTGGCTCCCATAGGGATGTGGGTCATAGCCAACCCTTGCAACGGTTCATTCAAGCCTCTAACGAACCTCAAAGCTTTCTTCTCTGGCGTGTTCACCAACTCCAAGCCAAACCTTGCTAACTGATTAAATTTATTGACATATTCCTTTACTGATGAGCTCCCTTGCTTTAGTGCCAGGAATTTTTCCATATTTAAGTTCTCCTCTGCCCTTGAAAGAAACTTTGCCTCAAACCTTCGTCTGAAATCCGCCCATGAATCAACTGGACGTTCCCCGTTAGTGACCTCCCACCAAAACGAGGCCTCTCCCTTCATTAACCAAGCAGCTAGACGGACTTTCCTCCCATCTTCCACTTCAAAGATATCCAACAATTCCTCCGTCTCCTTAAGCCAATCTCTGGCCTCCACAAACGTCTCAGTCCCTTGAAAAGTTTTTCCTCCCATAGCCTTGAATTCCTTGCACGTCTTTGCAAAAGTGTCAACACGAGGAGGAGGAGGAGGAGGAATGGGTGCAACTAGGGGTGGAGGAGTATCCGCTGGGCCTGCAGTGGTGGCCCTAGCCTCCAAGTATCTCCTAAACCACCCTGGAATCGTCACACCCTCTGGGAGATTAAGATCTTCAGCCATGCTGAAACGAAAAAGGAAAGATTCAAAATGGAGAATTCGAAAGATAAAGATAAGGATGTGGCTATTTGGGATTATGTTTTTCATAAAAACTCTCTTTAAATAACATATTTTTTTTTTGAAAGCACTTCTTCCAAAAATACTTTAGAAAAAAAAATATTTTTCTAAAATTTTTTTTTATCTGTTCTGGTAACCTTATGCTCTGATACCACGTGTAACACCCCACGTCCATTAATGTCGCTCACAAAGGGAATGCATTAACTTCCATGGAGGTTTTAAGTGAATATAGAACAGTAAAATTACAACAAGACAGATATAAAATAGTACTTGGAAATTCAAAAACTTTATTTCATTGTAGCAGAAGTCAAAACATGTTTGGTTACATCATAACACCATATTCAATGTCAAGTACAATATCTATCTTGATAAAACAAGTACATAATCCCATTACATGAATAGCCATTAAAAAGAAAGATAACAAGCTGGACTTTACTTCAGCAGTCCAAGCTTTCCAGAAGATAAGCGATCCAACTAGACTCCACTAGAACTTGGCTCAACCTGCAGACCTGAAGGGAGAAAAAGGATGGAAAAGAGGGGGTCAGACATAAAGTCTGGTGAATATGATAATTCTACAATACTATTACCAAAATAACTGGACTAAGGCATAAGCTGGAAAACAAGAAAATGTCTATGAAGAGCAGATTAAGGACATAGACAATCGCTAAAGGCAACGTTATAGGCGCTCCTAAATACTAAAGGATAAACACTATACTGCACCACACCAGTCACCCTAAAGATTCATCCCACTTAGCTTCACTTAGAAACTTTCCCAATGGCTTTACGTACCCCTAGCTGACTACATAGGTGCCGCCTGCCCCTATCTCCACTAGGTGTACCCTACTTCCCATTATTCGATCGGCTCCCTAACTCGTAGATACCCGTGCTGGCCCCACAGTGGGGTGTATCACTCCCCTAAAGTGGCAACCTGATACAACGGACATGCACGGCTTATACCTACACGATGCAACAACGTCTTACCTACCAGCCCGGGTCCACACACGCATATGAAACCCGTTGGACTTGCGTTGCCACCACTCCCTGTTTTGGCCTCTTATAGTCAAACCCAGTATGCGTGTCCCGTCCTCGACTTGGGTCGAGCCCACAAAGATACGTTTTGGGATACTGGTTGAAATGGGCCCCCACTATTTACCACAAGCATTCCACCTAAGCTTGTCCCCATTAGTCCATCCCACTTAACCCACTTAGTCATGTTCATTTACATGTGTGTTTGGTTAAGTCTAATCGTATTTCAAATGCCTCTAAAGGCAACCACCAGATTCCTCATGCCACCCAAGGCACCTACTTAACCCCCATGTCCCACCTTACATGATTATCTGGTTAAGTATTTCTTAGTTCATTAAGGCCATAACCTCATAAAGACCTCTCACATTAGACTGGCATTTATGGTAGCTGGATTTGCCGGGCGGGTCCGGGCAGTCTTACACCATAAAAGAGTCTAACCTCGTGTCTTTACAACTGTTATGCTTTAGTTTGGGCCTAGGACCTCTCACATTGGGCCGACATTTGTGACTACTGGATTTGCCGGGCGGGTCCGGGCAGGTTTACATCACAAACGGGTCCAACCTCGTGTCCTAAGCATTGATTATTAATAATAATCCACTTTCCCCCAATTTTAATAATTCCCTACTTGAATTATTAATTACTTCCAATTTTGAACAATGTCCATAATTGACTCAATTATGGACATCCATTCATGGTATGCAAAATCTTACAAAATTGCACCCAATTTATTAATTCCTAATATTACCCCTACTCCACGTTTGAACGTTTATTCGCAAAATATATGTTAGACTCGAATAGCCTAACTCATAGCATAAAAGAGATTATCATAATAACAACATGTATATGTGACCAAATGAATCATAATAAGGGGTGAAACTTGCATATGTCCAACTTGCATAGATTATACATGTCATGGACCTAAAGGTGTCAACTTGTTCAAAATTCACCTAATATAATCTCAATCAATTTTCATAAACTTACATATGAACATGTGTGAATCAACATCATCTAATTTTTTAACAACATGGTTTTATATGGGTACACCTAACTCAATAGGCAAATTCCCATAATCAAGTTTTATTTAATTATAGTTTCAAGTTTATGGGTACACCTAACCTAATAGGCAAATTTCCATAAACAAGACCCATTTAAATTAAGAAAAAAAACATAACTTTAAGCATGATCCAACAACATCATGATTTTTCAACATTATATAGCATGATTTATAACATGGCATAGTATGATAGTATAACATAGCTTGACATGATTCTCAACATAGCACGACATAGCATAAGAGAATTTACAACATAGCAAGACATAGCATATATAATTTACATCATACGACAACATAATAACATAATAAGAGATCCACAATATATAGAATTTACAATTACAAATCACATCACTTTCTTTTGATCCATTCATAACTGAGTCAAATTAGTTTGTAATAGTCTTGTGAGAATCATCATACTCACCAACAAAAGAAAAGAATTAGAGAAAGAGAGGTCTTTTGATTTGATTTGTGTAGATTTAGTTGTAGATGATTAGGCTTCCTCTTCTTTGTTTGTGACGGCTATGCTGAACTCCATGGCAGCAGCATGACGGTAGCTTCTCTAATTTTACAAGTGATTTAGGTCTAGGGTCTACCCACTTATTTATAGATTTTAGAATTCATTTAGGCCATTAGATTTAACCTAGAAATAACCGTAGCCGTTCAGACAAGATGGGGTTTATCTTGTTGACTCAACAATGAGTCAGAAGTGACTCAGCAAACACTCAGCATATTAATAAACTTCTATTCATGTCATAAATATATATATATTTTCTACAATGTACATATTAGATACATCCCCCTTTACTTATTATTGTTTTTATATACATATTAGATACATCCCCTCTCTCACACACTTATTAATATTTTTATATTCATATTAGATACATCCCCTCTCTTACACACTTATTAATATTTTAGCAACTTTAGTGTTAATAGAAAATTCGGGGTGTTACAGTATGTATGCAAATAACTTACATTTTATTTGACATTAGAAATGTAGAAAATATATGCAAATGAATTACATTTTATTTGACATTAGAAAACATGAAGAAACGTCAAGTAAACAAAATACATATTTATTTGACATTATGAACATGTAGATATGATATGCCAATAAAATATTCTTTTATTTGGCGTGTTAAATACGTTAGTGGAATCATCGAATGATTTGTATTTATATATAATTATATATATATATATATATAAATATAAATTAAAATTAAATGAATCACGCACGGTAGTTCGTGTTTCGAAATCGTAACTTTAAACGATGATACCGAAAGATCCAACCGTCGGGTTTTCCCAAAACTGGAACTGTTAGGTCCGGTTTGGGAAGATCTTTCCAACGATACGAAATTCGTTAAAATCCAGTGGTTAGATTTCGAGATATGTGTAATCAAATTTTGGTAAGAATAGCGCCAAGGTCGCCTATTGATCCGAAGCGTCGTTAAATTAAATTGGGCTATTTTTATATAAATAAAAATAGCGATAATTTGTTATAAAACAATATTAACGATATGAAATGATTTCAAGTTATAATTATGTGAGAGTTATTTGAAAATACCGAGTTCAATCTCATTTCAAATAATTATACGACGATTAAAAGTCGAAGACATTGAAGACGGTGATTGAAGACCGACGATCTTCACATCGAATGGATGACTACTGATGCCCTGGACTGATTTGCTTGCATGAAAGGGTTACTGTCGTAGTTGTCCGGACGTACTTGTTGATTGTCTGGATAAGCAAGCACCTCTCTTCCGTATCGGACATACGGGACGAGGAGTAAGGTGTCTCCAGTTTCATTCAGGCCCAGAACGGACTTGTAAATGGATGTATGTCTGACATTGGATTTCATTCAATGTAAATTGATTTATATTTAATACATATCGGTTTGGCAGCTGAGAATTTATTCTCTTGCTTAACACCCTTCTCTGAGACACACGAGCTCAGAGATTATATATTGGTAGTTATCGATCGCATGGAGTGAATTGTCAATGCGGCACGATAAGATGCAAATGATCGAGGCTTTTGTTGAAAAGCAGAGCCTTTTGGTTGATGATCAAAGCACGGCAAGTTTAGGCATAGCTTTGTGTATAGCGTTACTTCATGAGCCTCACACCCCGTTATGAGTCAAAAACGGGATAAGGGAACGCAGGAAGTGCACACATTTCTTTCTAGCTAGAAGTGATATCAGGGTTTTACAAGCCCTAACATTTTACTTATGTGGATGATGGATTACAAGGCCTTGGTTATATTGGTCAATAGTGACCAATTTATAGGTTCAATAGGACTGGGAAGCGTGTGTTCAGGCATAACTAATCCGCTAAAATATTTGTGGACCGGCCCTGCAGGATCCAAGCGTTGCTCGTAGGTGTGATCCTGGGAAATTGCTAGAGTGTCTCGAATCGGTAAGGAGATCGTTCTTAGCCTTGACTCATGATGGGAACCCAACTTCCGATATGACACCATACGGTTTTGATTGTAGAACTAGTATGGCGACATAGTATATAGTAGCTATGCCGTCTATGATTGATACATTATGATTGAAATGTTTTTGAAACATATATACACCAATAATAATATCAAATCCATTTTATCGTATCAAGCATTCTTGAACATTATAAGGTAAAACTCTGTCTTCCGGTTTGCGTTGCATTGTGTGATGGGACTTGAGTCTTATAATGGTTTCATTTTTCTAAAAAGCATTGCGTTGTTAAACAATTTACTTTATTTAAATTATGCACTGGCAATCCAATGGAGTAAAACCCGTTCCGCGTTAGCGGGGTGGTCCTGTGATTAGCCTTACTATTAGATAAGCTAAGTTAGATTTCTCATACCAGTCCCATGACTGACACGTAGTTTGTTTCACTTGCAAACTCAGGTGCCCTTATTTTCCACACGAGCAGTCAAGTGTCTTGTTTTGCAGATAGGTATTTATTAAGCAGCATTCTGGATCGAAGCTTAAAGCTGTGTCCAGAGCATTGATAGACTTCTGCTGTATCAGATTATTGATTCCGTTGCACTGTATTAACTTCATTGTAAATTATATTCCGCTGTATTATTATTTATCAATGTACTCTGATATTCTGTACTCTGATGTAACATTATTATAATATTTATAAAAGTCTTCTGTTATTTGTTCTAATGTGTTGTATTCCCAAAGTTAGCATACTCGGGTTTTTGAACGGTCTTAGTCGATTTAGCGATCGATTAGGTCTGGGCAAAATCAGAATCGTTACAGTTGGTATTAGAGCTTTGGTTAATCCAAATCTTTGGGGTACAACTTGTTAGAACTGAACAAAGACTCATCAGATGTAGGATTAGAAATATCATATAAAAGAATACTCATTAGAGATAGGATCATTAGTATCCTAGAATGAGAAAACTCATTAGAGATGGGGTTAGTAATGCCCTAGAACAAGTTGAGAGTGACAAGTTATAATTAACATATTTGTGATATACACATAACCCGATCTTCGAAAATATGATTTTTGAATATGTAAAAGTTATATATATTTGAAAAGCTAATTAACTAATTGATGGATGATTGTGTTGTGTGATTATTAGTTCAACTAATAAAATTAGTGAAAACAATAAATGAATGAAAGTTTAGTTGGTTAATTAAACAACTTTCAGCTCCGTTCCTTTTCGAGTACAAAAAGATTTTTAAGTGAGGGAGATTATAACAACCAGGAATTTAGGAACCAATTTTAAATTTTTATTTTAACAATTTTAATGGATTTAAATATTTAAAATAATTTATTTTAAATAATAACGACTAAAAATTTATTTAAATCGAAGTTAGAACGAGCATTTTTAATTTAATTTTAAAAGGAGTTAGAAATAGCGCGGTAGTTTGTAAATTTGAATTCAAACTTTGACTGAATGTATAGGATGCAAAATAAATCGAATTTTAGTGAAACCAGAAATATTAGTATCTATTTAAAATTAGCTTTTCAATGAATTCAAAAAATTGAAATTTTATAGCGGGAATCAAAAGTTATGGACAGTTGAATATTCAGAATAGTCGCTAAAGAATTTAATATAATATATAGCCCGTATAAATAGCCATTTTGCAAACGACATCCGTTTTCGACGAAACCACATTTGTTGCATCCGGAATGTCAAATTATTGCTAGATTCGAATTTTCATAACTTTTGGAACTTATATGTGAGCGTGGAAAAAGAAAACATGGTTTGTCAATATCAATCAATTTGGATTGACCGGAAAATAGCAATTTTCCAAACGGTCTCCAAATTCAACGAAATTAATTTTGTTAGGACCGTGCTGTCAAAACATAACTAGAAATAATTTTTTGGAAATTTTTGGAGTTAGTATGTGGCTCCAATAAATAAAAATGTACTATCAAATTGAATAATTAAATGGTGTATATTTTAATTTAAAGAAAAGTGGGCTGAAACGGTCGAATGGGCTGACGAGTCCTGTTCCATTGGGTCTGAAAGGGGCATATTTGGCTTGGGGTAACTCTCGTTAGGCTGGATTTGGAGATAGTGGGAATTAACGGGTTTTTACTGAAATTTAAAAAATTAAATATTAAATAATATTATAAATACCCCTAGTATTACAAACCCTAACCCTAATACATGTCAGTCGCCAGAAACAAACCGATGGCTACCATCATCCTAAATTCTTGCCTAAATCATTCCTAATCCAATCATTAAATTCATAGAACTCAAGAACAAACGTTGTAGACATTCAGACACCCTTGAAATTGGTACGAATGTGATGAATTATCACGATGTGAATTTGGAGGATTTCCTATTTGGATCGCTGCCATTTGGGTTCACTTTTCTCGATGAGGGGGAGGCTGTAGCACTCCGAATTTTGAATGATTGAATTAACTAAATTTAAGAACACTAAATTTTTAAAAGAGGAATGAAGGGAAACGGGTTGCACCATTGCATTCGTCTCGGAATTCTACATGGGATAGAGTCCAAGTTTTCGAAATACGGAGTCCGGACGAAGGAGATATGACCCTCGGAAGATAACAAGAAGAAGAAAAAAATGTGTGTGTGAGCAGGCCGACCAGGGAGGTCGACCTCCCAAGGGGGGAGGTCGACCATGGTGTCGACCTGGGTACCATAGGTCGACCTAGGGGTCGACCTCCCCCTTTGGGGTGTCGAACCTGGTTCGGCCAGTTTTGCTGCGTGGTGCGATTCTTGGGCCTGGGAAGATTTTTTATGGTTCAATCTGTTCTAGGGTTAATCCTAAGGCCTAAATAACTTCCTACACCTGTAAATATGTCACTAACCTAACCCTAATTCATAAATATTATCTATGACACCATTATGCTATCAAACTCTCTCCTAAACCCTAGCCGCCGCCTCTAATCAAATCTCATTTGTCCATACACAATTCAAATAAAAGTTTAGAGCTTCAACAACAATTAAAGAAAATCAATCAACATCATCGCAATGTTTCTACGCCAATTTCAATTCATTAATCCTTTTCTTAAGCCACGAAAGGTGAGTACAGTTATTTTCACAAATTTAATGGGGTTAAAGTAACATGAAAAAGTTGTAAAAAGCATTCATATATGTTTGTAATGAAAATCTCACCAAGTCTGCACCTTTTTAATTCATGTCATCATATGCCTTTGTTTCTATGTAAAGTTCATACCTTTTACCAGTATATTCATGTTGAATCTATCATTGTGCCTCTATGCCAATTTATAGGCCCCTTTATTTCATGATGTTGTGTTAATTCCGATTTTCTGTGATTTGGTTCTCTCTTCTTATCCCTATTCCTTTTATTTTTGGATCTAATCTACCTTCAAGCCTATGTTAAAAATACGCACAAATGCGAATATGTGGGAGCGATAGGGATATGTGAAATATGGAAAATTGGATATTATTGGATATTTTGGATAATTGGATAATATGTGAAATTGGCATATTTGGGTATGAATTACATGGAATTGATGAAATTGCCTATAATTTAAAATTTGTGGTTGAGACTAATTAATATGTAATTAGTGTAATTTGTTGAGACACGAGAATTTTGATTGATAACAACAAAATGAAGATCAATGGAAATCATGACATGGAGCTAAGATTATAGATATGTAGATGTTTAAGGGGGAACATATATACAGGGGGAGATAACGATTGCAATATTAAGCTATGTTGTCATCAATCAAAAAGGGGGAGAATGTTGAGTCAAAGGTTTCATAGCATATTTTGATTAATGACAAGAAGGAGATTCATGATCGACAAAAAGAAGAATCGATGTTTTCGTAAGTTAGAGGTTGATTATTTAGAGTTATAAATGTTAAAATCTATCCTCAAATAATCATACTCCTCATCATTTTTGAATATATACATAAATACACATTTTCTGTGCAAATTGACAAAAACCTGTCGACCTAAAAAAAATTCCTGTCGACCTATCTTTTTCAACCTGTCGACCTCTTTCGGGAAAAATGCACAGCAAATGTCCATTCATGAATATAACGTATATATATACTCAAATACCTGTCTACCTATCTTTTTCGACCTGTCAACAACTTTTCAAACAGCAAGCAACCTTTCGAAAAGTCATCTTCTTTCATCAAGAGATTTATCCATTTCTCTTCATCAAAAATCATCATTATTCATTGCAACTCTTCATCAATGATTACAACTCCTCATTCACTATAAATACATCTTGAATCATCATCCGAATAACCGATTCTTGCTCTAATTTCTGATCTTACTTTCTAAATACTCTTGCATTCTAAAAGCTCCCAAATTCAAGTTACTTATTGAATCCTTGATAATACTTCTCATATTTTGACTCAACAAGCAACTAACTTCCTTCAAATCTTCGCATTCAATCCATATACTTGAGGATAAGATTATAGGAAGGGTGTACTCAATCATTGGCAAATAAGTGTTGAAAGAAGAACACAATCAGAAGTCAAACTCTTGTAATTGTCCTATGTGGGTAAGCTTGTAGCCCGTGAAATCAAGTGGGTAAGCTTGTAGCCGGTGGAATCAAGTGGGTAAACTTGTAGCCCGTAAATCAAGTAGTGTTGTGAACCTATTCCTCTGGGTGAAGAGAGGGTGTTGTTTAGTGAAAATCCGAAAAGGAGCTTCGGGACTGGACGTAGGATGGGAAGTTCGAACCAGTATAAAAATCCTGGTGTCGTTACTCTACTTTACTTTATTTACAGCATTTAAATTTGTTAGTGATATATTCCTTGTTTTGCGAATATTTATTTGCATAACTATTGAATAGTTTAAATTATTATATCATATTCCGCATAGCCATATTAAAGATCCTGCACGAGTCGTACACACCGACTTTTCAATTGGTATCAGAGCTTGGTCATCTCATAACCGTAACACAGTTATTTGATATATTCTAGTAATATGGAAAATAACATTAGCACTAGTAACACCACTTACACAGAAGGTCAATCGACACAAAGACCTCCTTTCTTTAACGGCCTAAACTATAGTTATTGGGCAACACGTATTGCTTTTTATATGCAATCAACTAGCTATGATGCTTGGAATGCTACTCAGAAAGAGATAATAAATCCAACTACTGAGTATGCAGAATGGACGGCTGCTGAGAAAACCGCAGCTGCTGTAAATGCAAAAGCAATCAACATGTTGTTTTGTGCATTAGACCAAAACGAGTATAACCGTTTTAGTATTTGTACCACTGCTTTTCAAATTTGGCAAACGCTAAAAACCACTCATGAAGGTACTAACAAGGTTAAACAAGCAAAAATAACTTTGTTGAAAAGTCAATTTCAAAATTTCAAAATGAAGCCGAATGAAACAATCAATGAGATGTATTCTAGGTTTCAAACCATTCATCATGCACTTATTGGATTAAGGCAAAAATACTCAGATTTTGATGTAGTTTCAACAGTCCTACATTCACTGACTAATGAATGGGAAGGAAAAGTATTAGCAATAGAAGAAGCTAATGATCTTTCCACCATGAAGCCAGATGAATTGATAGGAAATCTTATGTCCTATGAAGCTAACTTGCAGGCTAGGAAAGAACAAAAAGAAGAAAAGAAAAATGTAGCTTTTCATGCTGAAAAGGATGATGACATCTCAGATTCTGAAGATAAAGATCTAGCATTCATTGCAAAAGGATTCAAGAAATTCTTAAAGCAATGAAAGGCTAGTCGTTACAACAGAAAGAAGTTCGAATCAAATAAACCATCATCATCAAATGAAGAATTCTTTAATTGTCACAAGAAGGGACACATGCAAAAGGATTGTCCGGAGCAAAAGAAGAAGACAGAAAATGAGAAATTCAAACACAAGAAGGACAAGTCAAAGAAACGAGCATTCTCAGTGACATGGGATGATTCAGATTCATCCTCGCCTGATAGTGAAAGTGACTCAGACGATAAACAAGAAAATGTATGTTTTATGACTAAAGAAGATGAGGTACAAATTCATTCTTTTGAAGAAGTTCTTAATATAAATGCTGAATTGATATTCAAATTCAAAGATATGAAACGACAATTCAAACAAGCTCAAACAGATTTACGTAGAGCAGAGTTGGAGCGTGATATGCTAAAAGACGAGAAGAAAATATTAGAGGAAGAACTTGAAAATTTTCAAGAGTCATCATCTAATGTTAATTCTCAATTAACTCTTTTGAGTCAAGAAATTGAAACTCAAAAAGAGAAAAATGATGCTCTTACTGCTGAAAATCATGAGCTTAAGGCAAAAGTCAAAATTCTAGACCTAGAAAAAGCTAGCTTACAAACTAAGTTAGATGACATTACTCAAAATGTTTCTAACTTCAACAAAGGTCGAGAAAATTTGACAAAGATTATTGAAAGTTCACAGTCTGCTACAAATAAACATGGTTTAGGGTATAAGAAACAAGATACCAAGAAACATCTTGGTAATAAAAGAAAGAAAAAGGTGCAAGAAACTAAAGCTAAGAAAAATCATAGTTTGTTATATTCCAAGCCAAAACCAGTTGTGAATTTTCAAAAGAAAAACGTCAAGACTATCAAAATATGGTTTCCTAAAACAAATAACAACTTGATTAGGAAAATTATATTCAGCAGTTCATGAATACAATGCATCATAATTATAATTATATTTACAAAGGGGATACCGGACCCGTATGGGTTTGGACTCCTAAGACCTGACTCTTAGGACCCTATAAAAAGGTGGGTACCATGGACTTAATCTTATTTTTGCAGGTCCCACTTAAGAAAAGAGAAAAGTGGATTTTGGTGCCATATTCTCGTATTTTTTTTCACGGGGAGAAAATGCTTCTAATAGTGTATATACAGGAAAATTAGTTCATATACTCAAGAGGGAGAAAATCACATGATTCAATATCTCTTAAAGGTGCTAAAATTATTTCCCTACTACTCTCGATTACTATGCTTATTATGGTATTTATTATTTTTAATCGATGAGAAAGGGGGAGAAATATTTTCTCTTATGATTATTCATATCATTCATGGTATATATACTATCATTTAAAATTATGTGCTTAACATAGTAATAGTATATGTGAGCTAACATTTGTTAATGCAGGAATCAAAAGGTAAGATTATTTATATTATGAACTAACAAATGTTGCAGAAATTCAGGGGGAGCTTTATATTTGGAGAGAGAAAATCCAAGGTGTTGTCATCAATCAAAAAGGGGGAGAATGTTGAGACACGAGAATTTCGATTGATAACAACAAAATGAAAATCAATGGAAATCATGACATGGAGCTAAGATTATAGATATGTAGATGTTTAAGGGGGAACATATATACAGGGGGAGATAACGATTGCAATATTAAGCTATGTTGTCATCAATCAAAAAGGGGGAGAATGTTGAGTCAAAGGTTTCCTAGCATATTTTGATTAATGACAAGAAGGAGCTTCATGATCGACAAAAAGAAGAATCGATGTTTTCGTAAGATAGAGGTTGATTATTTAGAGTTATAAATGTTATAATATATCCTCAAATAATCATACTCCTCATCATTTTTGAGTATATACATA
Organism: Allium sativum; assembly: GCA_030737875.1. Taxonomy (NCBI): domain Eukaryota; kingdom Viridiplantae; phylum Streptophyta; class Magnoliopsida; order Asparagales; family Amaryllidaceae; genus Allium; species Allium sativum. The sequence goes on from CM060924.1 coordinate 211,723,795, forward strand.
AATACACATTTTCTTTGCAAATTGACAAAAACCTGTCGACCTAAAAAATAAATCCTGTTGACCTTTTTCAAGACAGAGACAAAACCTGTTGACCTACAAAAAAATCCTGTTGACCTACAAAACCTGTCGACCTAAAAAAAATCCTGTCGACCTACAAAACCTGTCGACCTACAAAAAAATCCTATCGACCTACAAAACCTGTCGACCTACAAAAAAATCCTGTCGACCTACAAAACCTGTCGACCTGTCTTTTTCAACCTGTCGACCTCTTTCAGGAAAAATGGACAGCAAATATCCATTCATGAATATAACGTATATATATATTCAAATACCTGCCTACCTATCTTTTTCGACCTGTCAACAACTTTTCAAACAGCAAGCAACCTTTCGAAAAGTCATCTTCTTTCATCAAGAGATTTATCCATTTCTCTTCATCAAAAATCATCATTATTCATTGCAACTCTTCATCAATGATTACAACTCCTCATTCACTATAAATACATCTTGAATCATCATCCTAATAACCGATTCTTGCTCTAATTTCTGATCTTACTTTCTAAATACTCTTGCATTCTAAAAGCTCCCAAATTCAAGTTACTTATTGAATCCTTGATAATACTTCTCATATTTTGATTCAACAAGCAACTAACTTCCTTCAAATCTTCGCATTCAATCCATATACTTGAGGATAAGATTATAGGAAGGGTGTACTCAATCATTGGCAAATAAGTGTTGAAAGAAGAACACAATCAGAAGTCAAACTCTTGTAATTGTCCTGTGTGGGTAAGCTTGTAGCCCGTGAAATCAAGTGGGTAAGCTTGTAGCCCGTGAAATCAAGTGGGTAAACTTGTAGCCCGTAAATCAATTAGTGTTGTGAACCTGTTCCTCCGGGTGAAGAGAGGGTGTTGTTTTTGAAAAGCCGAAGTGGAGCTTCGGGACTGGACGTATGACGGGAAGTCCGAACCAGTATAAAAAACCTGGTGTTGTTACTCTACTTTACTTTATTTACAGCATTTATATTTGTTAGTGATATATTCCTTGTTTTGCCAATATTTATTTGCATAACTATTGAATAGTTTAAATTATTATATCATATTCCGCATAGCCATATTAAAGATCCTGCACAAGTCGTACACACCGACTTTTCATAATTAGTGACAAGTTGGAATAGGCAAAAAGTGTAAACATGATTATATGTTGAATTGGAAACACATGACATGAAAATTTGGGTTTGGGTGAAATACGATTATTAATAGACCTTTAACACGAGGTTAGGCGCAATTGTGGTGTAAGACTTCCCGGAACCGCCCGGCAAATCCAGCTGCCACAATTGGACGTCTAATGTGAGAGGTCAAAGGCATGAATTGTAGGCGTAACGATGGGTGACACGAGGTCAGACCCGGTTTGTGGCGTAAGACTGCTAGGAACCGCCCGGCAAATCCAGCGGCCACAAAGTGTTCGGTCTAATGTGGGAGGTCACGCACCGTTCGTCATAAGGAATGAATTAAGTAATACTAACCATAATAAGACATGGGTACGGTTAGAGGGTTAAGTGGGGTGACAAGTAAATTATGACATGTAAATATGGACTTAACCGGAATAAGATAAGACATGTAAATTATGACATGTAACTATGGACTTAACTATAGCATGTGTAAGACATGTACATTTAAATTAAAATGGTTAAGTGGGGGAAAAACCTAGTGGGGTCAAGCATAGGTGGGAGGCTTGTGTAGGATAGGAAACCGTTTCAACCAGTAACCCGTTTGAGTATCTATTTGGGCCCGGTACTAGGCCGGGATTGGGGCATGCCTACTGGGCTTGAATATAAGAGGTCAAAACATGAATAGCGGTGGCAACGCAAGTCCAACGGGTTCATGTGCGTGCATGGGTCCAGGCTGGTAGGTAAGACGTTGTTGCATCGTGTAGGTATGGCCGTGCATTTCATATTGGTATCGGGGTTGCCACTTTGGGGAGTGATACACCCAATGTGGGGCCAGCAAGGGTGCCTACGGGGTTTAGGGAGTCGATTGAATGGGTAGAGTAAGGGTACCTTAGCGGTGGTAGGAGCAAGCCGGCACCTACGATAGCAGCTAGGTACAAGTAACTACCAAGTTTGTCATGTGGGTACAGTTAGTGGGAAGGAATCAACCTTGAGTAAAAGAGACTAGTAGATGTGCTGTGTAATTAAGTAATGTGGTGTAACTTAGCAAAAGTGCGGTGTAACGAAATACATGTTGGTTGAATTGGATAGTCCTTTGGGTGCTAGTCTGATGTTAACTTCGGTCTTCGAGCTTAGTACTTGGAAGGTTGTTCGCTTAGCCAATGTATAGGATTTTCTTAGTACCTAGGAACAAAATCATCTTGTCCATCCTTTTTATCTACCTTATCTATGTTACAGCCATATCATGATGCATATTTATGTCTTGATCATTTAACTTACCTATTATTTGTTAAAATTACTAGACTCACCAGACTTTATGTCTGACCCTCTTTGTTTCCACCTCTTTTCTTTCCTTCCCCCACCCTTAGGTTTGCAAGGAGGGAATACTACAGCTTAATGTCGATTTCTTTCAGTTGCTTGAAAAGAGTAGATGTATAGCTTTGGACTCTCTCATCTTTATGGCTTTGCTTATGCTCAGTGGGGATTTATGCATTTATGTATTTAAGTATTTGCTTCTTTATGTACTTTGAAGTTTTTGGAAAAGACTATTGATCCTGTTGTAATGGTTTGGAAACTACTTATGTAAGCTTGTTTTGAGTTATGATGCTATGAAATAAGTTTTATATTCCGCTGTGTTGTTTTATTTATTTATTCTTGTAATTTATCTGTTCTATACAACAATAACGCTTCATGGACATTGATGCATTCCCTTTGTGAGTGACATTAATGGACATGGGGTGTTACACGTGGTATCAGAGCTACGGCTACAAGAACAGATAAAAAGTTTTGAAAAGTGTTTTCAAAATTATTATTTTCCTATAAAGTATTTTCAAAAACTTGTTTTAAAGAAGCTATTTTCAAGGAAAGTTTACTCTAAAGAGCATAATCCCCGCAAGCCATACATCTCTCTTTCACTTCCCTTGTTTTGAAACTGTTTCTTTTTCTTTTCAGCATGTCTGGAGCATCTGAGATACCAGAGGGTGTTCATGTACCCGGTTGGTTTCGTCAATATCTCGAGGCTAGGGCAGTTGCCGCGGGTCCGGCCGACGTTTCTCCTCCTCCTCCCCCAGCTTCAGTCATTCCTCCGCGTGGAGATGCTTTCTCCAAGATATGTAAAGACTTTCGTTCGATGGGTGGAAAATCTTTTAGTGGGTCTGAAACGTTCATTGAAGCTAGAAATTGGTTGAAAGAAGTGGAGGATCTGTTTGGCATTTTCGATTTGGATGATTGTAGGAAGGTCCAATTGGCTGCTTGGTTGATGAAGGACAAAGCTTCGTTTTGGTGGGAGGTAACTGATTGAGAGCGTGCTGTAGATACGTGGGCAGATTTTAGGAGAAGGTTTGAGTTGAAATTCCTTTCTCAAGATGAGGAGAGTATGTACATGGAGAGGTTCTTGACATTGAAGCAGAAAAACTTGACCGTGAAGGAGTATGTGACCGAATTTAATAAATTGGTGAGATTTGGGCTAGAGTTGGTGCATACGCCTCACAAGAACGCCTTGAGGTTTGCAAAGGGCCTAAATGAACCGCTTCACAGTTTGGCTATGTTCCACATTCCAGTGGGGGCTACGTATGAAAAGCTTGTTGATATGGCATACATGCATGAAGAAGAGAAGGGTGTAAGTACTTTTAGGCCGCAAGATAGGAAGGAGGATCCAAAGAAATCCCAACAACAAAAGAAAGGTGGTAAAGAAAAGAGGAAGTTTCACAACTTTGGGATACCCAGCCATTTGAAGAATGACTGTAGGAAGAAGAAGAAGTTCGCTTGTTATCATTATGGTGATGCAGGTCATGCTGTAAAGGACTATCCTAAGAAGCAAGGGCAGAGGGCAGGTTTTACATCGAGAGGGCAGGTTCACACTCTCATGGCTCCCGGATAGGAAGAAGGTAGAAAAATTTCTGTTGAAAGTTAGATTTTCTTGTTTGATCATCCTATCCGTACTTTATTCGATTCTGGTGCATCACATTCGTTTATCTTTACATCATTAGTTGAAACACTGCACTTATATACTAGTCTCGGCGCGGATCCCATTGTAGTCTCAAATCTTGTCGGTGGATCGGCTCACTTATCCATGGTTTGTAGGGATTTGCGATTGTCTTTCTTAGGTGTTGGTTTTGAATGTAATGCTTTTGTGTTTGGTTTCATGGGCTATGGGTTGATTCTAGGGATGGATTGGCTAGCCAAATATGGTGCCATCCTAGATTGTGAACGAAGGGTTGACTTGTAGTGGAAAGACCCTTGATATTTCTTGTGACCCTAGAAGTTATCTTGAGTCACTTGACGCATCCAATGGTGATTTACATTCTGTTCGTATAGTCCGTGAATATGTTGATGTCTTCGATGAGGTGAGGGGTCTACCCCCAAAATGTGAGATAGACTTTCGTATTTATCTTGTAGACAACGCAAAACCAGTATCTCTGCCAGTACGCCACATGGCTCCTCGTGAGAGGAGGGAGCTCAATAAGCAGGTAGGGGAGTTGCTTGAGAAGTGATTCATAAGACGTAGTATATCGGAGTGGGGTGCTCCAGTAGTATTTGCCACGAAGGCGGATGGGTCCCTTAGACTTTGTGTGGACTATAGATAACTTAATAAGCTTACTAAGAAGAATAGGCACCCACTGCCGAGGATTGACGATCTCTTCGATCAGTTAGTTGGCGCCTCAATGTTTTCGCAGTTGGACTTAGCCACTGGTTTCCATCAGTTGAGGGTGGCTGAGGATAGCATAGACAAGACTGCCTTTAGGACTCCGGACGGTTTCTATGAGTGGCTTGTAATGCCCTTCGGTTTGACAAACGCCCCCGCATACTTTGTTGACTTGATGAGTAGGGTGTTTAGGGAGTACCATAATAAATTCGTGGTGGTCTTTATAGATGGAATTCTTAGCGTCCTACGATTTCGAGATAGCATATACCCCTAGCAAGGGTAACGTGGTGGCAGATGCCTTAAGTAGGAAAAGGTTGTCCTTGAGTACGTTGTTTGTTGAGCGACAAAGCTTAGAGTTCATCTCTACGTTTGACTTTAGACCTTCCATCGACTTTGTACCCGGTTTGCTAGCATCCTTAGAGGTCAGACCTATGATTTGGGATGGATTGGTGAGGCATAGTGAGATGACCCACAGTTGGTTGAGTTGGTAGAGAAGCTCATAATGGGGGAGTCATTGAGCCATCTCAGTAGGTATATCCATAGATGATAAGGGTTGGTTACGCAGGGACGGTAGACTTTGTGTACCACGAGACGAGAACTTGAGGAAGACCAGTCTTGATGATGCACATCGTTCGAAAATGACCATTCATTCCGGCGGGGACAAGATGTACATGGACATGAGACGAGTTTACTTTTGGGCCAGCAAGGGTAACGTGGTGGCAGACGCCTTAAGTAGGAAAAGGTTGTCCTTGAGTACGTTGTTTGTTGATCAGCAAAGCTTAGAGTTCATCTCTACGTTTGACTTTAGACCATCCATTGACTTTGTACCCGGTTTGCTAGCATCTTTAGGGTCAGACCTATGCTTTGGGATGGATTGGTGAGGGACAGCGAGATGACCCACAGTTGGTTGAGTTGGTAGAGAAGCTCATAATGGGGGAGTCATTGAGCCATCTCAGTAGGTATACCCATAGATGTAAGGGTTGGTTACGTAGGGACGGTAGACTTTGTGTACCACAAGACGAGAACTTGAGGAAGACCATTCTTGATGATGCACATCGTTCGAAAATGACCATTCATCCCGGCGGGGACAAGATGTACATGGACATGAGACGAGTTTACTTTTGGGCCGGTATGAAGAGGGATGTGGCCGAGTTTGTCGCTAGATGCTTAGTGTGTCAACAAGTAAAAGTAGAGAAAAAGAAGCCCGGTGGGTTGCTTCACTCATTGGAGGTCCCACAATGGAGGTGGGAGAGTGTCTCAATGGACTTTGTTGATGGGTTACCGAGATCGAGGAAAGGTAATACGGGGATTTGGTTCGTGGTAGACAGACTTACTAAAGCGCCCATTTCATTCCTGTGAAGAGTAAGAGGACTGCTTCATGGTTAGCCTCCGTATACATTCGAGAGATAGTTCGTTTGCACAGTGTTCCTTCTAGCATTGTGAGTGATCGCGATCCTATCTTTACTAGCGAGTTTTGGAAGAGCTTGCAAGAGGCGGTAGGGACTCAGTTATGTTTAAGCACGGCATATCATCCTTAGACGGAAGTCTAGACCGAGAGGATTAATCGTATTCTAGAGGACCTTTTGAGGCTATGTGTTTTAGACTTCGGAGGTACATGGGAGGAGCATCTTCCTTTGGTGGAGTTCGCGTATAATAATAGTTTTCAGTCTAGCACTGGCATGGCACCTTTCGAGGCTCTCTTTAGAAGGCCTTGTCGTTCACCTACATGTTGGTGGGAATCTACGGATAAGATCTTACTTGGTCCCGATATGATTAGAGAGACTTTGGAAAAGATCGATTTGATTCGAAGGAGGATGAAGACGGCGCAAGATAGGTAGAAATCGTATGTGGACAAGAGGAGGACAGATCTTGAATTTGATATTGGGGACATGGTCTTTATCAAGGTGTCTCCATTACGGAATGTTGTTCGCTTAAGGACCGTTGGGAAGTTAGCACCAAGGTTCGTAGAGCCGTTTCCTATTAAGGAGAGGATTGGACAGATGGCGTATAGAGTGGAGTTGCCTGAGAGACTTAGTGGTGTACACGACGTATTCCATGTATCACATTTGAGGAAGTACTTGCATGAGACCACAGAAGTGGTAGATCCGAGCTTTCTTAGAGAGGTGGAGATAGAGCGTGATGCGACGATTCAACGAGATCCTACATGCATTCTTGGGTCAGAGATTAAGAAGTTGAGGAATCGAGAGGTCAAGCTAGTCAAAGTGCGATGGGGAGATGATGAGAGCGAAACTACTTGGGAGACGGAAGAGAAGATGCGTTCATTGCACCCTTTTCTTTTCGAGGGTATGCCTTTTAATTTCACCCTTATCGCTTAGCTTTTACTTGTTCTATCTTTAGTATGTCCTCTCGCTAGTATCTTTGACCTTTAGATAGGGTAGTCCTATGGTTGAAACATGTGTTTGAGACATGTTATTTATGGTGGATGTGTGTGGATGCAAGTGTTTGCTAGTGGTTGCTCGTGGACGCATATACACACACTTTAGGCACTAGATCGACTAAGTCACTTTCATATTGCATATAAATGGATGTTTTAGTAAAGTGAATGTACATTGAATGCGTGTATCATATAGATGTTGCATTTAAATGTATGGTTTTGCACACATGTAGTAACGATATATATAGGGTTCTTTGCATACATGATGGATACATGGCACTATCATTATTTGCATTAAGGAGGTCGATTGAATCAGTGGACCGCCTGATTTTACGTTAGTATACGAACATATACACACACTATGCATATGTATATGAAAAGCATTAGAAATCTTTTAAGGACCATGGTTGCTAGTTGTTGATGGTTGAGTAGATGGATGATTGGATGGTAGGATACGTTCTTCTTGACTTAGAGATTTCGAGGACGAAATCCTTTAAGTAGAGGAGAATGTAATACCCCGAATTTTGAATGATTGAATTATCTAAATTTAAGAACACTAAAATTTTAAAACAGGAATGAAGGGAAACGGTTTGAACCATTGCGTTCGTCTCGGTATTATGCATGGAATAGAGTCCAAGTTTTCGAAAAACGGAGTCCGGACGAAGGAGATATGACCCTCAGAAGATAACAAGAATATTTATATATACACATATGTATGCATGTGTGTGTGTGAGCAGGCCGACCAGGGAGGTCGACCATGGTGTTGACCTAGGTACCCCCAGGTCGACCTAGGGGTCGACCTCCCCATTTGGGAGATCGAACCTGGTTCGTCCAATTGTGCTGCGAGGTGCGATTTTTGGGCCTGGGACGATTTTTGATGGTCCAGATCAGTTCTAGGGTTAATCCTAAGGCCTAAATAACTTCCTACACCTATAAATATGTCATCAACCTAACCCTAATCCATAAATATTGTCTATGACACCATTATGCTGTCAAACTCTCTCCTAAACCCTATCCGCCGCCTCCAATCAAATATCAAGTGTTCATACACAATTCAAGTCAAAGTTTAGAGCTTCAACAACAATTAAAGAAGATCAATCAACATCACCGCAACGTTTCTACACGAATTTCAATTCGTTAATCCTTTTCTTAATCTATGAAAGGTGAGTACAGTTATTTTCACAAATTTAATGGGGTTAAAGTAAAATGAAAAAGTTGTAAAAAGGATTAATATATGTTTGTAATGAAAATCTCACCAAGTCTTCACCTTTTTGATTCATGTCATCATATGCCTATGTTTATATGTAAAGTTCATACCTTTTTTCAGTATATTCATGTTGAATCTGTCATTATGCCTCTATGCCCGTTTATAGGCCTCTTTGTTTCATGATGTTGTGTTAATTCCGATTTTCTGTGATTTGATTCTCTCTTCTTATCCCTACTCCTTTTGTTTTTGGATCTAGGCTACCTTCGATCCTATGCTAAAAATACGCGCAAATGCGAATAAATGGGAGCGATGGGGATATGTGAAATATGAAAAATTGGATATTATTGGACATTTTGGATAATTGAATAATATGTGAAATTGGCATATTTGGGTATGAATTACATGGAATTGATGAAATTGCCTATAATTGAGGCTAATTAATATGTAATTAGTGTAATTAGTGACAAGTTGGAATAGGCAAAAGGTGTAAACATAATTATATGTTGAATTGGAAACACATGACATGAAAGATGGGGTTTGGGTGAAATACGATTATTAATAAACCTTTGACACGAGGTTAGGCGCAATTGTGTGTGAGACTACCCGGAACCACCCGGCAAATCCAGCTGCCACAATTGGATGTCTAATGTGAGAGGTCAAAGGCATGAATTATAGGCGTAATGATGAGTGACACGAGGTCAGACCCAGTTTGTGGCGTAAGACTGCCAGGAACCGCCCGGCAAATCCAGCAGCCACAAAGTGTTCGGTCTAATGTGGGAGGTCATGCACCATTCGTCATAAGGAATGAATTAAGAATACTAACCATAACAAGACATGGGTATGGTTAGAGGGTTAAGTGGGGTGACATGTAAATTATGACATGTAAATATGGACTTACCCGGAATAAGATAAGACATGTAAATTATGACATGTAAGTATGGACTTAACCGTAGCTTGTGTAAGACATGGCCATTTAAATTAAAATGGTTAAGTGGGGGAAAAACTAGTGGGCCCAAGCATAGGTGGGAGGCTTGTGTCTGACGGGGACCCGTTTCAACCAGTAACCCGTTTGAGTATCTAATTGGGCCCGGTACTAGGCCGGGATTGGGGCGCGCTTACTGGGCTTGAATATAAGAGGTCAAAATGTGAATAGCGGTGGAAACGCAAGTCCAACGGGTTCATGTGTGTGCATGGGTCCAGGCTGGTGGGTAAGACGTTGCATCGTGTAGGTATGGCCGTGAATTTCATGTTGGTATCGGGGTTGCCACTTTGGGGAGTGATACACCCCACTGGGGGGCCAGCACGGGTGACTACGGAGTTTAAGGAGCCAATCCAATGGGTAGAGTAAGGGTACCTTAGCGGTGCTAGGAGCAAGCCGGCACCTACGATAGCAGCTAGGTACAAGTAACTACCAAGTTTGTCATGTGGGTACAATTAGTGGGAAGGGATCAACCTTGAGCAAAAGAGACTAGTAGATGTGCGGTGTAATTGTGTAATGTGGTGTAACTTAGCAAAAGTTCGGTGTAACAAAATACAAGTTGGTTGAGTTGGATAGTCCTTTAGGTGCTAGTCTGATGTTGACTTCGGTCTTCGGGGTTAGTACTTGGAGGGTTGTTCGCTTAGCCAAGGTGTAGGATTGTCTTAGTACTTAGGAACGAAATCATCTTGTCCATCCTTTTTATCTACCTTATCTATGTTACAGCCATATCATGATGCCTATTTATGGCTTGATCATTTACCTTACCTATTATTTGTTAAAATTACTGGACTCGCCAGACTTTATGTCTGACCCATTTTGTTTCCACCTCTTGTCTTTCCTCCCCCCCCCCTCAGGTTTGCAAGGACGGAATACTACACCTTAGTGCCGATTTCTTTCAGTTGCTTGAAAAGAGTTGAAAGGACCCGAACTTCCACGGTAAGGAAAGCACGGATTGCTTTGAGAACAACACATATCGGAATGCAAACTGAAGAACATTTCATTGTTAATTACAACAATTCCATCAGAATACAACAATATACAGAGTATGAATCAATATTACACACTCGAGAAATATCAGAGATTACAATACATTTCGTAGCAGCGGAAAAATAATACAAAGCACAACTTAAAGAAATACACGGATACAGAGCTTTCCGAGTATCGTTCCAGCTGTAAACCAGGATCCTATGAATATAAAGCTGCAAAACCAAAACTACTAGCTGCCCGTGCGGAAAAAAGGAGCACCCAGAGTTTAGGTTAAAACAATAAACTCCAGGCCAGTCATGTGACCGGTGTGAGAACTAAAACAGTTATTAATCTGTATTTTAAAGTTAGGTAAATCAAAGGACTACGCCGTATAACATGGAACGGGTTTCTTCCCAAGAATACCAGTGCATAAACAACAGCGCAATGCTAAATAAAGAACAATGAAGCTATTATAAGACCCAGGTCCCATCACACAATGCAACACAAGCCGGAGGATAGGGTTTTACCTTATAATAGCCAAAGAATGCTTGATACACTAAATTTCATCTTTTATTATTACTATAAGTGTATAGTGTCAAAACAATTTCAATCATAAGTACTAATCATATGCGGCATGGGTACCATATATAATGTCGCTAATACTAGGCTCTACAATCAAAACCCCAAATATCACGTATTGGAAGTTGGATTTCCATCTGTGAACCAAGGCAAGGGATCGTCCTTGCCGAATTCGATACGCTCTAGGCTGCCCCTCAAGAATAGAACGCACCGTCCCTTGGATCGTCAGGGCCGGTCCACCGATGTGGATTAAAATGCCTGAACACTGCTTTTCCCCACCCTATGGGGTGTCAATGAGTCCAATGACTCCATCGGCTCCACATAGTCACCGATATATCCGAGGCACCTTACAACAGCAACAACCACATAAGTCAAACTCGTCTGGGCGTGTAAAACCATTGACGCCACTTCTAGCTAGAAGGAAACGCATGCCCTCCCTGATGTCCTCTCCCATTTTTGGTTCACAACCGGGGTGTGAGGCTTGCGAATCAACATTACAAAAAGCTATGCCACGCAGGTTGTGCTTTGATCATCAACCACAATACTCTGCTTTTCAACAAAAGGCTTGATCATTTGCCACTTAGGCATGCCACACAGGCAATTCACTTCATGCGATTGATATCCATCAATATATAACCCTTGAGCTTGTACGTCTCAGAGAGCGGCGTTAAGCAAGAGAATAAACTCTCTGCCGCCAAATAGATATATATTTAATAGAAATCAATCACACAGAATAAAATCCAATGTCAGGCACACAGTCCATTTACACGTTCGTTCTGGGTCTGAACGAAACCGGAGGCACCTTGTACCTCGCATATCCATCGATCTCTAAGTACGTCTGGACGATCACCAACTGATTCCCTCCTCTTAGGTGTACGGCCCAATCAAAATCATCAGTAATTATCCAAACGACGTGAAGACCTCCGGTCTTCAACCACCGTCTTCATTCTCGACACCACGTCGAATCAGTTATTTAGAATGGAATAAACCCAGTCTTTCTGAATAACTCGCCTATATAATAAACAAGTGTTACCAAACATAACATATGCCTCATTCCAATTCAGAATATTCTTTTATTCAAATATTCTTATACTTTGGGAATGGTTCCTATTAATTTTATCAAAGATAAATTCTTTAAATTTATTCTTTAATCTTCTTTTGAATATCAATTCAAACTAGTCGGGATTAGCGAACCACACCAAAGTAATCCTTTATTTTATTTCCCCATCCCAACCTATTCATCCCATGAAGTAAAACTGGTCATACTTCATATCTAACACCATAGGGCTATCAGTAAATTCAATTACCATTTCATGTTCAAATCTAATTAAAGATTTAATGTTAAAATCTAATTAAAGATTTAACTATCGCCTGGAGCAAAACTGGTGATACTCCATTCTCGATCGCTTCAATCTAATTAAAGATTCATTAAAACTCCACTGGGTTTTAATCTTCCCAAAAATCAATATCCTGTCTTTAACTGGGTTAAAGAACCAACGTCATCTAAAACACGGTTCATGATAAACCCAAAATCACATTCCATTAATTATCGGGTTAAAGAACAAGTGTTATTTAAACACCGTTCACGATAAACCCAAAATTCAATTCCAATTAAATACCATTTAATTGGTATACCTCATTAAATCTAAATAAAAAGATTTAATATTTTTCCCCACTGGGTTTAAGAACATTGTTAATGAAGACACCATTCACGATATACCCAAATCCCATTTGATATTAAATACAAGGCTCTGAATAGAAAATATATCGGCTTATATTCAATATCAAATTCTACCACCAACAAATATCGTATTGGAAATAACGATATAAATATATCTTTCAAATTTCCATAACAATATCTGTATAATCACGAAATCCAACATCGAAGTATTCCAAAGACAATTTCAATTCAAATCCATTCCAATTCAATTATTGGAAATTCTAGTTACTTTCAAAGCTCCTTTCAAATTCAATTTATTTATTTCAAAAATAAATTGATTTTAATTCTAGTTCAAAACTAGTTCATTTCGATAAAAATCTATTTTTATCTTTTAAAATATGGAATTTTTCATCCCAATTCTTCACAAATCATTTCTTATGATTTTACACAAATTATTATATTTTTAATAATTTTATCAAGGCCCGTACAGTCGATTTCCATCAATGGCCATCGAAATGCACTTACAACGACCTTTTCCAAATTTGATTTGGACATAATTCCAAATCCAACCGTTAGATTTCAAATCTCTAATATTCGTTAGAAAGCTCTTTTCGATACAAACCCAACGGTTCTGGTTTTAGGAGAATCCTATGGTCGGATCTCCCGTAATGTCCATTCGAAATCAATGTTCGAAATTCGCGAACTGCCGCGGTGCGTTCTATTCAGGCCATTTAATATATATAATATATATATATATATATATTATACATATTTCGTCGATTTCCTTTTAAAACGTATTTTATAAATCGTTTTAAATTCGTTTTCAAAACGATTTCAACTTCATATTCAATTTCTAGTCAAAATTGAATATTCCATATCATTAATCTATAAATGATAATATTTTGAATTATAAAAATGAATAAAATCAATATAAATATCGGTCACTTCAAAATGGCGTCAATCAAGTCAACCCGGCTTTATATATTTCAATAACTTCGTTATTCTATCCAACAAATGAATATTTTCTTCAATACATGAATATATATTTTATTCAACACATGAATATTTATTTTATTCAACACATAAATATTTTTCTATTCAACACATTAATTTATATTTCTATTCAACAAATGAATTTATATTCCCATTCAGCACATGAATTTTATTTTTCTATTCAACACATGAATTTTATATTCCCATTCAACACACGAATTTTATATTTCTATCTTTCCCAATTGGAATGAGGCCCAATCAATTACCATATAATGTTAATTATATGGATTCTCTACAACCCATGTATATAACAACAACGATAAATAATCAACTATCATCCAGAGTGCACCACACAACTGCATAAACATTAAATATAAATAATTAACGCTTACATAGTCTGTCAACCCATCGATTGACATACAACTAAACAATCGGGATTAGTGTACATCAAATATCATCCCAATACCCGTGTGGGGTTTCAAATCAACAAACACATATTTTTTTGTGCGGTTGGGCGATGTGTAAAATTTATCGTCTCAATCAATAATCGTCAAATCAGTGTATCTAAACAAATTGTCCGATTCGTTTATTACTATTTATTTTATATACACTAAAAATCATATTTTTAACTATATAATATTTTCCACTATAAAATAATTTATTTCACTCCACATCACACAATCAAATTTCACAACACAGCAATCAAACAAATAAGTCATCCATGGTCTGTGGACGACGGGTGTCAGGTGCTACTAAGCACCGTCTGCATCCTAGTATATATTTCAAACTAGAAATAGAAATAAAAGTGAGGAGTTCTCACCAAGAGCTAAACCAAACGCCACGACTCTTCATATGTAGGAAATCTCGCTGTACTCGCCTTTGGTCACTTTCATTGCCCGTATCCACTACATATATAAAAATCGCATCTTTACATTGTTGCTATGTATATAAAAATCACATTTTTATAACTACGCTATATAGATAAAAATCACATTTTTGTACTGCTACTATATAGATAAAATTCTATTTTTATCTCACTTCTATATAGATAAAAATTCTATTTTTATCTCACTATATTAATAAAAATCATATTTTTATTATCTACATTATATAAAAATCATATTTTTTTAACTACATTATATAAAAATCATATTTTTATTATCTACATTATATAAAAATCATATTTTTATTTCAAATTATATAAAAAGTCATATTTTTATCTCAAATTATATATAAAGTTCAAATCTTTCTTCGCTAATACATAGAAATAAAACAGATTTTTATTTACTCTAATTATCTTACACAAAAATAAACAAAAACTCACTTTTTTTGTATTAAACCAGTTCTTCAAAGGGGGAGGGCCCTCATTGCGTTGAAGTGGCAGAGGAGGGGGCGCCAGAGTTCGCATGCCAAGGGAGAGGGGGTTTGCACCCAGCGCGGCGGCCGGGGGTAACTTCGAGGGCTGCTAAGGTTTAAATGGGGGGGGGGGGGTCTCGTGGGATTCGCGAATGGACGAGAAGAGAGAGAGGAAAGCGAGAGAGGAGTGAGGCGACGAAGGAGAGAGGGCGCGGTGGTGGAGGCGCTTGGACGAGGTGCGACGGGGGGGGGGGGGGGAATGGAGGGCGCGGTGCGGCGTCGCTGCTCCTTCGGTTTTTTTCTTTTTCTTTTGATTCCTGAGAGAATAAAAGAGGGAGGAGGAGAGTAAAGGGAGTATATAATAATATATATTACTTTATTTTATTTAATTAATTTCAAAAAGCAACTTTTTATTTCGAGCTCGAAATCAAACCCATCGACTGTCGTCCATAGCTAATTACCCCCATTCCAAACACAATGGGATATGTATCGTAAGATGATTCGATCGTTTTGATCAGTTTTCGTCAAAATCAAAATATAAATCTATATATTGAATTTGAATGCACATTTCAATTTACCGGGGCCACATACAGACACTAAAAATTCTCAAAAATTATTTCTATCTTCGTGATACAATCCTAACAAAACTAATTTCATTGAATTCTGAGACCGTTTGAAGAATGGTCATTTTCCAGTCGATTAAAATCAATTAAAATTGGTCAAACACGTTTTTCTTTGCCACGCTCACATATTGATTCAGAAAATTTTAAATTTTTAAATCCAAAAATAATTTGACATCCCGGATCCATCAAAAGTGGTTTCGTCAAAAACTGAGGTCGTTTGCAAAATTTCCATTTTTAAGGGCCAGAATTCCATAGCGACTATTCTGAATTTTCAACTGGACATAACTTTTTATTACCGCTATGAAATTTCAATTTCTCTGATTCGTTGGAAATATATTCACAACTAGATTTTAAAATTTTTGGTTTTGCTAAAATCCGATTTATTTTGAATCCTGTACATCCATTTGAACTTTGAAACCGAATTTTCAAACTACCGCGCCATTTTCATTTCCTTTTATAATTAAAATAAAATATTTATATTCTAACGACGATCTATATAAATATATACGTTCTATTTCTATTCAACATAAATTTCTCATCGTTATTATTTAAAATAATTCATTTTAAATATTCAAAATTCAATAAAATTGCCAAAATAAAAATTTTAAATTGGCTTAGATTTCTGGGTTATTACAATCTCCCCCACTTAAAAATTTTCGTCCCAAAAAGGAACGAAGCCGAAAGTTGCTTAACTAATCAACTCAACTTCCAGTATTTTCATCACGGCTTAAGTTCTTCAACTTTTCAGTTTCTAAGATCTTTTCAAATTTTTCAAAAATTTGGCTAACACCCTAAATTTTCGAATTTTTTGGCCATAATCTCCCCTGCACCGAGAGCTTCGGGACATTTCAAATAGCTTCCCATGGCCCTCACCAATTCAAAAAGAAAAAGAAACAGCCAAGCGGCTAGACAATCGGCTCATAAAATCGTCCAAACCCAAAGAAATACAATAAACATGTAATTATTTGTCGGGCAAACAATTTTATTCTTCTGCTCTAGCCTCCTTGCTATGACTTGTTCAATGTAAGTACATGTACATGCATGCATATGCGATAAATTTTCAATACAATTCACTGTTTGATACAATTTGGCTATATGGTTCAAATTTTAATTAATCATCCAATAATCAAACAACACAATCAACAATCAATTAGTGGATTAGTTTTTCAAATTCATAACTTTGATATATAGTCAAAAATCACATTTTTGGTGCCAAATCACAACAATAAGCCGTATATAATTTTGGTTCTCACACCAGTCAATTGGAAATATATAGATATCCCACATTCGACACTCGAATATAAATGATAATGATGATGCACCATCATCAGGATAATCCCTGGGTGACTAGAGTGTGATTCTATATCTATCCAGTATATTAAAACTCCAAATACACGCGGATCAGACGTATATGCAAAATCTTTATATACTGGATTGTCCAAATTCAAATATAATAATTAATCAAATACGTATAATTGAATTTATATTTTCAAAACAAAATTCGTTTTCAATTTAAAAATATACTCTTCACACTCGTTCTAGGATACTACTGATTCCATCACTAACGAGTCATTCCCGTTGGATATTACTAATCCAATTTCTGATGATTTCTTTCGTTTGGTTCTAACGTGTCTTGTTCTCCGAGCTTTGTAAACCAAAGCTTTAATTCCAAAATGAAAGGACCCGAACTTCCCCGGTAAGGAAAGCACAGATTGCTTGGAGAACAACATATATCGGAACGCAAACAGAAGAACATTTCATTGTTAATTACAACAATTCCATCAGAATACATGAATATACAGAGTATGAATCAATATTACACACTCGAGAAATATCAGAGACTACAATACATTTCATAGCAGTGGAAAAAATACAAAGCACAACTGAAAGAAATACACGGATACAGAGCTTTCCGAGTATCATTCCAGCTGTAAACCAGGATCCTATGAATATAAAGCTGCAAAACCAAAACTACTAGTTGCCCGTGCGGAAAAAAGGGGCACCCAGAGTTTAGGTTAAAACAATAAACTCCAGGTCGGTCATGTGACCGGTGTGAGAACTAAAACAGTTATTAATCTGTATTTTAAAGTTAGGTAAATCAAAGGACTACGCCGTATAACACGGAACGGGTTTCCTCCCAAGAATACCAGTGCATAAACAACAGCGCAATGCAAAATAAAGAGCAATGAAGCTATTATAAGACCCAGGTCCCATCACACAATGCAACACAAGCCGGAGGATAGGGTTTTACCTTATAATAGCCAAAGAATGCTTGATACGCTAAATTTAATCTTTTATTATTACTATAAGTGTATACTGTCAAAACAATTTCAATCATAAGTACTAATCATAGGCGGCATGTGTACCATATATCATGCCGCCAATACTAGGCTCTACAATCAAAACCGCAAATACCACATATTAGAAGTTGGATTTCCATCAGTGAACCAAGGCAAGGGATCATCCTTACCGAATTCGAGACGCTCTAGCCCACCCCTCAGGAAAAGAATGTATCTTCCCTTGGATCGTCATGGCCGGTCCACCGATGTGGATAAAAATGCCTGAACACTGCGTTTCCCCACCTTATGGGGTGTCAATGAGTCCAATGACTCCATCGGCTCCACATAGTCACCGATATATCCGAGGTGCCTCACAACAGCAACAACCACATAAGTCAAACTCGTCAGGGCATGAAAAACCACTGACGCCACTTCTAGCTAGAAGGAAACACATGCCCTCCCCGATGTCCTCTCCTTTTTCTGGTTCACAACCGGGGTGTGAGGATCGCGAATCAACGTTACACAAAGCGATGCCACACAGGCCGTGCTTTGATAATCAACCACAAGACTCTGCTTTTCAAAAAAAGCCTTGATCATTTGCCACATAGGCATGCCACACAGGCAATTCACTCCATGCGATTGATATCCATCAATATATAACCCCTGAGCTCGTATGTCTTAGAGAGGGGC
Organism: Allium sativum; assembly: GCA_030737875.1. NCBI lineage: Eukaryota > Viridiplantae > Streptophyta > Magnoliopsida > Asparagales > Amaryllidaceae > Allium > Allium sativum. The sequence continues at coordinate 211,742,330 of CM060924.1, forward strand.
GTTAAGCAAGAGAATAAATTCTCCGCCGCCAAATAGATATATATTTAATAGAAACCAATCATACAGAATAAAATCGAATGTTAGACACACAGTCCATTTACACGTTTGTTCTGGGTCTGAACGAAACCGGAGGCACCTTGTACCTCGCATATCCATCGATCTCCAAGTACTTCTGGACGAATACCAACTTATTCCCTCCTCTTGGGTGTACGACCCAATCAAGATCATCAGTAATTATCCAAACGACATGAAGACCTCTGTTCTTCAACCATCGTCTTCATCCTCGATACCACGTCGAATCAGTTATTCAGAATGGGATAAACCCAGTCTTTCTGAATAACTCGCGTATATAATAAACAAGTGTTACACAAATACAACATACGCCTCATTCCAATTCAGAATATTCTTTTATTCAAATATTCTTATACTTTTGGAAAGGTTCCCAGTAATTTTATCAAAGATAAATGCTTTAAATTTAGTCTTTAGTCTTCTTTTGAATATCAATTCAAACTAATCGGGATTAGCGAACCACACCGAAGTAATCCTTTATTTTATTTCCCCATCCCAACCTATTCATCCCATGAAGTAAAACTGGTCATACTTCATATCTAACACCTCGGGTCTATCGGTAAATTCAATTACCATTTCACGTTCAAATCTAATTAAAGATTTAACAAGATTCATTAAAACTCCACTGGGTTTTAATCTTTCCAAAAATCAATATCCTGTCTTTAACTGGGTTAGAGAACCAATGTCGTCTAAAACACGGTTCACGATAAACCCAAAATCACATTCCATTAATTATCGGGTTAAAGAACAAGTGTTATTTAAACACCGTTCACGATAAACCCAAAAATCATTTCCAATTCAATTCTAATTAAATACCATTTAATTGGTATACTTCATTAAATCTAAATAAAAAGATTTAATCTTTTTCCCCACTGCGTTTAAGAACAGTGTTAATGAAGACACCATTCACGACATACCCAAATGCCCATTTGATATTAAATACAAGGCTCTGAATAGAAAATATATCGGCTTATAATCAATATTAAATTCTACCACCAACAAATATCGTATTGGAAATAACGATATAAATATATCTTTCAAATTTCCATAACAATATCTATATAATCACGAAATCCAACATCGAAATATTTCAAAGACAATTTCGGTTCAAATCCATTCCAATTCAATTATTGGAAATTCTAGTTACTTTCAAAGCCCCTTTCAAATTCAATTTATTTATTTCAAAAATAAATTGATTTTAATTCTAGTTCAAAACTAGTTCATTTCAATAAAAATCTATTTTTATCTTTTTAAATAAGGAATTTTTCATCCTAATTCTTCAAAAATCATTTCTTATGATTTTACACAAATTATTACTATTTTTAATAATTTTATCAAGGCTCGTACAGTCGATTACCATCAACGGCCATCGAAATGCACTTATAGCGACCTTTTCCAAATTTGATTTGGACATAATTCCAAATCCAACCATTAGATTTCAAATCTCTAATATTCGTTAGAAAGCTCTTTTCGATACGAACCCAACGGTTCCGGTTTTAGGAGAATCCGACGGTCGGATCTCCCGTAATCTCCATTCGAAGTCAATGGTCGAAATTCACGAACTGCCGCGGCGCAGCGCGTTCTATTCAGGCCATTTAATATATATAATATATATAATATATATACTATATATATTTCGTCGATTTCCTTTTAAAACGTATTTTATAAATCGTTTTAAATTCGTTTTCAAAACGATTTCAACTTCATATTCAATTTCTAGTCAAAATTGAATATTCCATATCATTAATCTATAAATGATAATATTTTCAAAACGTTATATTTTGAAATCACTTCCTTTTTATATTCATTATAAAAATGAATAAAATCGATACTAATATTGTTCACGTCAAAATGGCGTCACTCCAATCAACCCGGATTTATATATTTCAATAACTTCATTATTCTATCCACCAAATGAATATTTTCTTCAACACATGAATATAGTTTTTGTTCAATACATGAATATTTATTTTATTCGACACATGAATATTTATTCTATTCAACACATGAATTTATATTTCTATTCAACAAATGAATTTATATTCCCATTCAACACATGAGTTTTATTTTTCTATTCAACACATGAATTTATATTCCCATTCAACACATGAATTTTATATTTCTATCTTTCCCAATTGGAATGAGGCCCAATCAATTACCATATAATGTTAATTATATGGATTCTCTACAACACATGTATATAACAGCAACGATAAATAATCAACCATCATCCAGAGTGCTCCACACAACTGCATAAGCATTAAATATAAATAATTAACGCTTACACAGTCTGTCAACCCATCGATTGACATACAACTAAACAATCGGGCTTAGTGTGCATCAAATATCATCCCAATACCCGTGTGGAGTTTCAAATCAACAAACACATATTTTATTTGTGCGGTTGGGCGATGTGTAAAATTTATCGTCCCAATCAATAATCATCAAATCGGTGTATATAAACAAATCGTCCAATTCGTTTATTACTATTTATTTTATATACACGTTAAAAATCGTATTTTTAACTATAAAATATTTTCCACTATAAAATATTTTATTTCATTCCACATCACACTATCAAATTTCACAACACAGCAATCAAACAAGCAAGTCATCCATGGTTTGTGGATGATCGACGCTAGTTTATGAATTAGAAAAGCCCGACATTTGTAATAAATTCTGCAAGCATACAGGTGTGTAGCATACAGGTCGAACACAGGGAGGTGAATTAAATCAAATTATTTATCTAATCTCTTGGGCAAGTTAGACAAAACTTTGGAGGTTGATTTTGCAAAACAAAATAGAAAGTGAAACTACAATTAAAAGATGCAATTAAATTCACTACAGATTCGAATCTAATCGGATCTGTAATAAATTCAATGATTAAAATAAAATAGAACACTGGAAATAAAATTGCAGAAAAGAAATCAACAACTAAAAATAAAAACTAGGATTACCGCTGAATCTAATCAGACGGTCAATCACTAGTAAGAAAAATAGAAGCAATAGCAAATTGTGTTCTAGCAAATCTAATTGACTAGACAACACAATTTGCCACAAAAATAAAATGCAGAAACTAAAGAAAAGAAAGCTTTATTAAAACTAAAAGAGAGTACAGAAGAATGAATGATTTTTACAATGGTTACAACACATATTTATAGATGAGAATGGGAAAACCATAATTAGGTCTATGAATAAATGGGCCTCCTCATTCATGAATATCTCTTGCCTTCCTTGACTCAGCTTGATTGGAGAAAATCTGGGCATATCATGGTAAATATTTTCCATATCTCTCAATTCTCTCATGTGGCTAATTGATTGATAAAAGATTGCATATAATTAATTCTTCCAAACAAGGATGCTTATTAGACTCCAAAGGCAACAAAGGATAAAATCTTCACAATGGATCTTTTCTTGGCAGCAATTCAATCAGAAATTCTTCTAATTGAAATTGAATGATTTGAATTTAATTCCATGATAAGAATATGGCTATTGCTGAAATGTTAATTGGTGCACATCATAAATACATACAATTGAATCTGTGTATGTATATATATAACATAACACTAATCCAAATATTCCTCAAAGCAAGGGGCCAGTGTGAACGCGCTCCGTTTCTTTGGCAAAAAGTGAGCTTGACGGGGTTCGAACTAAGGTCTCTCAGCACCAATTCCTATGCCTTTACCAGTGAGCTACTACTTCTTTTGCAATTGAAATGAATTTGATGTGAGGAAGTAGCTCTTTCTTGTAGTTGTCCTTTGATTTGAATTGAAGGAGGCAACGCTTGAAATCTGTAAAAACACATAAAAAATACCCAAAGTATCATTTATTTATTTATAAAAGATAAAGCATAAGAGTCATAAAATAAACACTTTTCAATGTCAATCAAATACCCCCACACTTATCTTTTACTCGTCCTCGAGTAAAACAAAAATGAAAAACTAAACTAGATAGGTCACACTTTCGTAGGAAACACGATTGCATTGAGCGTATGCAACATGCCGTTAAACCTCTAGGTTTCCCCAGTAGGACGAGTGGTGTCTCGTGAGGGTTTTCAGCGGATACTACCCACAAAATCCAAATGTAGTATGCTATGATTCTAATGAAACTACATGAATGCAATGGACATATGCAAAAAAACAAAAAATGACAACACGGCTTATTTCAGGAAGGTGGTACAACAAATTAAGTTAATAATTTCTAACCAGTTGATTTTATTTTACATACCTCGACTTGTCACAAATTTTCAATATAAATCAAGTTTTCAAATGTTAAATTCCAGTTTGGCCAGTTAGTTCGGTCGATAACATAGTGCAGCCATGAAATAAATTCTTAGTTTGCTTGGCATAGTTTGCAAAGTGGTATTCTAATTTTCTCATGTATGGCTAGTCAAATCAATAAGGTCAAGAAGTGTTTGGGTATCATCGCTTATTCTTTATTCTATAAAATTTTAAGGTTTATGATTAAGTATATACACCTAACTGAAAAGACCAAGGTTTACCACCCATGCACTGCCTCGCGGACTAACGGAGAGTAGGTAAAGAGCTTGGCGGATTGTGCAGGCCGACTTTGACTTTGTAAACAACGTTTAGGTACTCCTTAGGTGTCCAATCTCATAAAATGAGACCAAGATATTCCAACTTTGACTTTGTCAACAACGTGTCGGATAGAGCTTGGCGGGTTTGCACACCAACGCTCGATATACAAGCAATGTTGGATACCCTTGGAATACTATTATTATTATTATCGAAAATATAAGCACAAAAGAGAGTTACGCGAATTCAACTTAACACAACTTAGTTTTAAAGATTTGAAAAGCCAATATAAGTCTTTTAAGTCCTCCACTTATTTAAACAAAGTCTACACTGTAGAATAGATTTCATGGCCATCACCTAAGAATCTCCCTATGTACCGATTACACTATTATCCCTCAGAATTAAACTTTTCATTATATTTCCTATTCGATCTAAGTTGAGAGAGAAAAATACTATCAACTGGCTAAAAATTGTAAACTTATTTTGCTGTATCAATTGAAAATGAGTCGTATCTTCCAAAAAAAAAATTATGGTATGTTACTACAATCTAAAATGTATGATGATCCTATAAAAAGAAATAAAAACAAAGAAAAATGGATGAAATGCAGACTCCCCCCCACACTTGATTGAGACAGTGTCCCAACTGTCTAAAGCAGAAAAACAAAAATAAAAAAAATGAAAAAATAAAAATAAAAGAAAAAGAACGTGTACCACCTGAATTCATGGTGGATGATCATGCAGATCGATAGAGTCATCTTCGTCATATTGCTCGAATTCTAAAAATGGTTTCAGTCGTTGACCGTTTACTTTGAAGACTTTTCCATCCCTAGGATTTTCAATTTCAACCGCTCCATGAGGATATACTTTTTTCACGACATAAGGTCCGGTCCATCGAGATCTGAGTTTTCCTGGAAACAAGTGAAGTCTAGAGTCGTATAAAAGAACTTTTTGACCTACGTTGAATTCCTTACGAAGTATGTTTTTGTCGTGTTGGGCTTTGGTTCTTTCTTTGTAGATTTTCGCATTTTCATACACCTCATTTCTTAATTCCTCTAATTCCGAAATTTGTAACTTCCTATGTGAGCCGGCTTTTTCTAAGTCAAAGTTCAAAAATTTTATGGCCCAAAGAGTACGATGATCTAATTCAAGAGGTAAGTGACAGGCCTTTCCAAAGACTAATCGATATGGGGACATTCCTAGATTGGTTTTATAAGCAGTGCGAAAAGCCCAAAGTGCATCAATCAGTTTTACAGACCAATCTTTTCTATTGGAATTCATGGTTTTCTCAAGAATTTGCTTGATTTGTCTATTGGAAACTTCTACTTGTCCACTAGTTTGTGGATGGTAAGGTGTTGACAGCTTGTGTGTGATTGAATATTTCTTGAGGAAGGACTCAAAAGCACGATTACAGAAGTGAGTGCCATTATCGCTAATGATAGCTCGAGGTGTACCAAAGCGTGAAAAGATGTTTTCTTTGAGGAATTTGACAACAACCTTGTTGTCGTTGGTTTTGGTCGGAATGGCTTCAACCCATTTTGAGACATAATCTACCGCAAGTAAGATGTAAAGATTCCCAAATGAATTAGGGAATGGTCCCATGAAATCGATGCCCCAAACATCGAATAACTCAATCACTAAAATGGGGTTGAGAGGCATCATGTTTCGCTTAGAGATTCGACACGTTCTTTGACATCGCTCACATTTAGAGCAAAATTCGAAAGCGTCACGGAAGAGTGTGGGCCAATAAAAACCGCTTTGCAAAACTTTTGCAGCAGTTTTTCTTGCACCAAAATGACCGCCACAAGCATGGTCATGTGAGAAGGAGAGAATACTTTGGTGTTCATGATCGGGTACACACCTTCGAATGATTTGGTCTGGACAGTATTTGAAAAGATATGGGTCGTCCCAATAGAAGTTTCGAACTTTCGAGAGAAATTTTTGTTTATCTTGTTTCGACCATTCAGCGGGTGTTTGTTGTGTGACAAGATAATTCACAATGTCAGCGTACCAAGGGGTGTTAGAGATCGAAAGGAGTTGTTCGTCAGGAAAATAGTCATCGATTTGGGTGTCGTTATCATTTTCGTGCACAATTCGAGAGAGATGATCAGCTACGACATTTTCAGAACCCTTTTTATCTCGTATTTCTATATCGAATTCTTGAAGAAGAAGGATCCAACGAATCAAGCGGGCCTTGGCATCCTTTTTAGAAAGCAAATATCGTAGGGCAGCATGGTCAGTGTAAACTATGACTTTGGATCCTATGAGATATGGTCTGAATTTCTCAAGAGCGAAGACAACTGCCAAAAATTCCTTTTCAGTAGTTGAGTAATTCAATTGGGCCTCGTTTAAAGTTATGCTAGCGTAGTAAATGACTCAAGGGAGTTTATCAATTCGTTGACCCAAGATGGCTCCAATTGCAAAGTCAGAAGCGTCGCACATAAGTTCAAAGGGTTGAGTCCAATCAGGAGGTTGAATGATGGGAGTTGTGGTCAAGATTGATTTAAGAGTTTCAAAAGATGTTTTGCAATCATTGGAAAATTCAAACTTTACGTCTTTGGCAAGTAAAATCGAGAGAGGTTTTGAAATTTTTGAGAAATCCTTAATGAATCTTCTATAGAATCCTGCATGGCCAAGAAATGAACGAACATCTTTGACAGACTTAGGAGGAGGTAAATTAGCAATCAAATCGATTTTGGATTTATCGACTTCTAGGCCATCTTTGGAGATGACATGACCTAGAACTATCCCCCTTTTAACCATGAAATGGCATTTTTCCCAATTAAGCACGAGTGATTTCTCCTTACAACACTTAAGGACGAGTTCTAAATGAGTGAGGCATTGGAAAAAAGATGATCCATAAATTGAAAAATCGTCCATGAATATTTCCAAGAATTCTTCCACCATATCAGAGAAAATACTCATTATACACCTTTGGAAAGTCGCGGGGGCATTACAAAGACCGAAAGGCATGCGACGATAAGCAAAGGTTCCAAAGGGACAAGTAAAGGTGGTCTTATGTTGATCTTCTAAAGCAACAGGAATTTGGTTATATCCAGAGTATCCATCGAGAAAACAGTAGTACTCATGTCCCGCTAAGCGTTCGAGCATTTGGTCAATAAAAGGCAAGGGAAAATGGTCTTTTCGTGTGGCTGAGTTAAGCTTTCGATAGTCGATGCACACACGCCATTTGGTTTTGATTTTTGTTGGGACGAGTTCATTACTGTCGTTTTTGATCACTATGACTCTCGACTTCTTTGGTACAACTTGTACCGGACTCACCCAAGTACTATCAGAGATGGGATAGATGATGTTATTGTCTAGACATTTGATTATCTCCTCCTTGACCACTTCTCTCATGTTTGGGTTTAATCGCCTTTGAACCTCACGGGTGGGTTTAGCCTCATCAACTAAATGTATGCGATGTTCCACAATTGATGGGCTAATTCCTTTTATATCGCTAATTTCCCACCCTAAGGCGTCCTTATTTTCCCGCAAGATATCCAAAAGTTTTTCTTCTTGGTCCTCGATAAGATCGGAAGCCAAGATTATGGGAAAAGTTTTTGAAGAGTCTAGGTAGGCATACTTAAGGTCTGGTGGCAAGGGTTTGAGGTCTAACTTAGGAAGTTCTTGTGTATCAACATTGGTCAACATTCCTTGGTTTGATTCAGGTGACGAAGTGTCGGAGTCAAGAATTTTGTTTAATTCAGAAATGTATTCGAGTTCGTCGAAATCGGAGTCGAAATGGTCAAGACACATTTTCAAGGCTTCAGAAGTGTCACTAGAAGTCTCATCAACTGTGGTTCGAATCATGTCAATTTCATCGATCTCAAAATCCCTAGGTTGTTTGTTGAGATTAAAGATGTTTAGCTCAATGGTTAGGTGCCCGAAGGAAAGTCGAAGCTGACCATTCCTACAATTAATGACAGCATTAGAGGTTGCTAAGAAAGGGCGTCCTAAGATCAATGGTATTTGAACTTTGGGATTTGAAACCGGATCTGTTTCTAGAACTATAAAATCGACAGGGAAGTAAAACTGTTCGATCTGTATCAAGACATCTTCGATAATTCCCAATGGCTTTTTGACAGATCGATCGGCTAGTTGAAGTGTGATGTTTGTTGGTTTAATCTCCCCTAGTCCAAGCTGACGATAGACAGTATAAGGGAGAAGGTTGACACTGGCACCAAGGTCGAGTAGGGCACGAGAGATGTGAGTGTTTCCTATTTTACAATCAATCGTAGGGCAGCCAGGGTCTTTATACTTGACTGGGGCAAGATTCGAAAGAACAGAGCTTGTATTTGCAGTTAGAAAGGCGGTTTTTGGGACATTGGTCGCACGTTTTTGTGTGCATAATTCTTTAAGACATTTAGCATATTGAGGAATTTGTTCAATGGTGTCTAAAAGAGGAATGTTCACACGGACTTGTTTGAAAATTTCCAGAATTTTATCGAAATTTGCCGCTTTCTTCTTATTATTGAGTTTATGAGGAAAAGGAGCTATAGGTTTTTCGACTCTACGATCAGTTTCATCCTTCGAAGAAGAAGGTTTATCCAAGGGAAGAGAAGGTGGTAAGGTTGTAGAAGATGGAATGTTGGTATTGCCAACATTAATTTTCGAAGGTGGGTCGGGTTTGCCGACACTGGAAGAAGAACTGTTGGGATTGCCAACACTTAAGGGAACTTGAGTTTTAGAGGAATTGGCATTCGAAGCCAATGGGTGATCATCACGATTAGGGGTTGGGGTCGAGTTAGAATGTTCGTCAGGGTCGCCCACGTTATTATCAATCCTCTTACCAGATCGAAGGTTTGTAATTGCGTTGACTGGATTATGATTTCCGTCCTCACAAGAATTTACAGCGTGAGAGTTATATTTTGGATTTACCTCAGGTTGACTAGGCAACTTTCCCTTCTCATGAGTTTTCATAAATTCCTTCATCATATTAAACATTTGGTCCATTTTAGCGTCTTGCGAGTTTATTTTAGCTTCGTAAGAGTTCATCTGTTTTTCTAGACGCCCAATATCTTGTGATGGTTGAGAAGATTGAGATGATTGGTTTGATGATTGAAAATTGGGGTGCCTATAAGGTTGTTTGGATTGAGGTGTAGTTTGAGAGGTTTGAGAATTGGGGGGTGGACCTTGGTAATTCGGATTGGGAATAAAGGGTTGCACGTGAGATGGGTTAGCCGAATTATTGGGGTTCGACCAGGAAAAATTTGGGTGGTTCCTCCAACCAGGGTTGTACGTGGATGAGTAAGGATTATTTTGAGCTATGGCATTGGCTTCGTCTTGAGAGTAATAGTGGGGTAACCCTTCTCCGGCCTGAAGAGTTTGATTTTCTAAGGGAATTTGACTTGGGTCCACGACATGCACTCCTCTAGTAGAAGTACGAATGGGAAAACGAATCGATTCCCACTGCATGTCCTTTTCAGAATAATCTTCTAAAAACCGCCAAGCTTCATCGGCTGTTTTAGACATAAAGTCTCCTCCACACATTGATTCTAGTTGAGTTCTAGTCTGATAGTTTAGCCCTTCATATGCAATTTGACATAAGTGATCTTTTAGAATTCCATGATGAGGGCAACTATATAATAGCTGGTTGAATCTCTCAAAGTATTTTGAAAAAATTTCCCCCTCATTTTGACAAAATTGGTTTATCTCAGTTCGAATTTTGAGAGTTTTATGGAAAGGGAAAAACTTTTTCAAGAATGCAGTGACAAATTCATCCCAACTTCTTATGGAATGTCGTGGAAGAGAATTTAGCCATCTTTTAGCGCTTTCAAGTAGTGCAAATGGAATTAGCCTTAGCTTGATCGATTCGTTAGATAGTTGTTGCATTTTTGTTGTGGAAGCATACAATTCAAATTCACTTAGAAATTCATAAGCATTTTCAGACCCAGTAAATTTTGGTACCCCTTGGATAAAAGAATGTTTTAGTTCAAAATTGTTTCCTTCAGCTGGTGGGAACACAATGACAGATGGTTGAACGGTCCTAGTAGGATAACATCGATCACGAAGAGACAAGGGTCTATGCATTTGGATATCGAGGTTTTGAAAATTTTGATTTATTTGGTTTTGATCCCCAAAGTTTGGAAAGTTTTGATTCACTCGATTTTGATCCAATTCGGTTGGAAAATTTTGATTGATTCGAGAACCCCTAGGAGAATTTTGTTGGCTAACACTTTTTTCACTCATTGTTGTTAACTGCATGCACAGAAATTAGCTACAATGAAGTTTTCTGTCCTTATTGGCTCCTAACCCAAAATTATAAAGTGATGTGTTTGATTACTTAGATCAAAAGATTTCTCAGCCAGTTAACGGACATGAGTTATCGGTGCACCAGGAATCACCCTAGAAATGCAGCCGAAGGTTTAAGTACCTTCAGAGTAACAACCGATATAATATTTACGAATCACCGTAATATTTATAAATGGTTATTTCTCTGCCGTAGTCTAGACACCAAGAAATAATTCGTTCCAAATGAATCAACTATCACAATATAACTAAGCCCTAGATGAGCCCGTGACTCCCTTAAGTCCAATGTCTAACCGTTATTATTAGTCAGATTCTACGATGAAATGCAATTTGTGGGCTAAGGAAAGGGTGATGAAATCCCTCACCTTATGTGAATTAGGGTATTGCCCTTAACAGAATGAATAAAAATGCAGAGATAACAGCAATCACACAAAATAATTGCAGAAGTTAAAAATTGTACATTCAAAGCCGCTGCCCCTGCAGAATTTTTTTACAACAATTGTCTATATTTTTTTTTCTATTTCCTTTTGCAGCAGAGCACCTGTAGAGTTTTAAAAGTTTTCACCTTGATCGGCAGTCCTCCAGTGAAATTGGGTAGCGCTAGCGTGTTCACACCCCACTTGGTGTGCAACCGCTCCAACCCATCTGAATCGTCCGCTGCTTTCTGTTGTTGTCCCCTTCTATTTCAGCTGTACCTGTTTTTGAAAAATTCTCCTTTTTTTTAAGAAATTAAATCGGTCCCAAAAGGAAATAAAATAAAAACAAATTGCACCAAAAACAATGCCACATAGTCAAATTCAAGGCTCACAGATTAATAAGCCCCAAATAATTTAAAACGCACTCAGACTCTCTCCTCCACAAAGACTGTTTTATTTCCGAAACCCCACCCTAAAACATGCCCTTCCTTCTTTCAGCAATACAAGTCAACACGTATCCCCACAAACTATTATTCCAGAATCCAAAAAAAACGTGAAGAAATCAACAAATCAAAACAACAAAAGTCAAGTCCCTTTTTTTTTTTTTTGAATCTAATAAAACAAACTAACAAAAATACAAACCAATTCGAAAGGAAAGGGAAAAGAACTAAACTAACAAAATGACTAAAGTGAAAAAAAACTAATTAATAAAATAAAAACAAACTGACTCAAAGTAACTATCACGTAAAACTAGTCTAGACTCAAAAATAAAACCAGACTCAATGAAACTAAGGATTCCACAAAAACAAAATTGGACTTGACCCTAGCACTTAGAATAAAACCACCAATTAGAATGCCAAATTAACACAATCGGACGGCAAAGTCCCAATTTCTCACGTCAAAATCAAATCGCCCCGTTCTTTTAGTTTCCCTGAAAACACAAGCACTTTCCCAAAAAATAATAATAATTATCCAACCGAAAATTAGAAAACTCGCTTTTTTGTTTTAAAGCAAAAACAGTGCCAACAAAAAGGCACAAATGTCTTGCACACCAAACTAAAAGCCAATGTTTCTCCTATGAACCCTGCCCCCAAAAACGAGAGCAAATTATTCTCAGAGAACCCAAAATTCACGAAACAAAACAAAAGAACTTCAAAACCCCTTTTTATCTTCTTTCGAAATGACTTAATTTGGGCTACCGATTTCAGATTTTTCTTGGGATTTGGAACCCTCCTTCTAGCGCCAGGAGTCTGCTGTGTCTTTTGGTGCGAGTAGGGTATGGACTGAAGGGGGGGTTGAGCAGTTTTTTTCGTGGAGAAGATTGGGGAAAGGAGTTCGGATCTGGGGTGACTGTGGTCCGCGAGTTGCTTGGTTGCGCTCTGGACTGTTAGATTGTGTGATTGGTAGGGGAAGGAATGGACTGTTAAATTGGTAGGGGAAGGTTTGGTGAGGCTAATGTATGGTGAGTTTGGAATTCAGTTTGTGCGGAGGAGGTGGATGAATATAAGGTGGCTGTTATGGTTTGGGTATGGGGTTGTGAAACTTGTGACTGGACGTGGGGGTTTGTGGAGGAGGATCTGGAAGACGGGGATGATTGTTGTGTGGGGGGAAGTCTGCGCGTTTGGCAGAACGTGGGTGTGAACGCTTGGTGGATTATGGGCTGGCGATGATGCTTTTGAGCAGGGAAATTTAATTTTTTTTTTCGAGATGATCGCCTGACACGTTGTTTGAGGATTTGGTATTGTTGGTTGCAGCTAGTCGTTGTAGCTGATGATTTGCAGAAGTGCGGTTTACGGTGAAATAAAACCCACCCGTGAGGTTTTTTTTTCAATAACAAAACAAAAACTAAGGCAAGAAATAAAAGGAAATTTGACAAAAAAAATTTTTTTATTTAAAAGCAAAATCAAACAAAAACTAACACGAATCAGAAATTAAATAAATAATAAAATTTAATCGTTACCTCCCCGGCAACGGCGCCAAAAACTTGATCGACGCTAGTTTATGAATTAGAAAAGCGCGACATTTGTAATAAATTCTGCAAGCATACAGGTGTGTAGCATACAGGTCGAACACAGGGAGGTGAATTAAATCAAATTATTTATCTAATCTCTTGGGCGAGTTAGACAAAACTTTGGAGGTTGATTTTGCAAAACAAAATAGAAAGTGAAACTACAATTAAAGATGCAATTGAATTCACTACAGATTCGAATCTAATCGGATCTGTAATAAATTCAATGATTAAAATAAAATAGAACACTGGAAATAAAATTGCAGAAAAGAAATCAACAACTGAAAATAAAAACTAGGATTACCGCTGAATCTAATCAGACGGTCAATCACTAGTAAGAAAAATAGAAGCAATAGCAAATTGTGTTCTAGCAAATCTAATTGACTAGACAACACAATTTGCCACAAAAATAAAATGCAGAAACTAAAGAAAAGAAAGCTTTATTAAAACTAAAAGAGAGTACAGAAGAATGAATGATTTTTACAATGGTTACAACACATATTTATAGATGAGAATGGGAAAACCATAATTAGGTCTATGAATAAATGTGCCTCCTCATTCATGAATATCTCTTGCCTTCCTTGACTCAGCTTGATTGGAGAAAATCTGGGCATATCATGGTAAATATTTTCCATATCTCTCAATTCTCTCATGTGGCTAATTGATTGATAAAAGATTGCATATAATTAATTCTTCCAAACAAGGATGCTTATTAGACTCCAAAGGCAACAAAGGACAAAATCTTCACAATGGATCTTTTCTTGGCAGCAATTCAATCAGAAATTCTTCTAATTGAAATTGAATGATTTGAATTTAATTCCATGATAAGAATATGGCTATTGCTGAAATGTTAATTGGTGCACATCATAAATACATACACATGAATCTGTGTATGTATATATATAACATAACACTAATCCAAACATTCCTCAAAGCAAGGGGCCAGTGTGAACGCGCTCCGTTTCTTTGGCAAAAAGTGAGCTTGACGGGGTTCGAACTAAGGTCTCTCAGCAGCAATTCCTATGCCTTTACCAGTGAGCTACTACTTCTTTTGCAATTGAAATGAATTTGATGTGAGGAAGTAGCTCTTTCTTGTAGTTGGCCTTTGATTTGAATTGAAGGAGGCAACGCTTGAAATCTGTAAAAACACAAAAAAATACCCAAAGTATCATTTATTTATTTATAAAAGATAAAGCATAAGAGTCATAAAATAAACACTTTTCAATGTCAATCAGTGGACGACAGGTGTCGGGTGCTACTAAGCACCGTCTGCATCCTAGTATATATTTCAAACTAGAAATAGAAATAAAAGTGAGGAGTTCTCACCAAGAGCTAAACCAAACGCCATGACTCTTCATATGTAGGAAATCTCGCTGTACTCGCCTTTGGTCACTTTCATTGCCTGTGTCCAATACATATATAAAAATCGTAGCTTTACATTATTGCTATGTATATAAAAATCACATTTTTATAACTACGCTACAGGGATAAAAATCACATTTTTATACTGCTACTATATAGATAAAATTCTATTTTAATCTCACTACTATATAGATAAAAATTCTATTTTTATCTCACTATATTAATAAAAATCATATTTTTATTATCTAAATTATATAAAAATCATATTTTTATTTTCTACATTATATAAAAATCATATTTTTATTATCTACATTATATTAAAATCATATTTTTAACATCTACATTATATAAAAATCATATTTTTATTATCTACATTATATAAAAAACATATTTTTATTTCAAATTATATATAAAGTCATATTTTTATCTCAAATTATATATAAAGTTCAAATCTTTCTTCGCTAATACATAGAAATAAAACTGATTTTTATTTGCTCTAATTATCTTACATAAAAATAAACAAAAACTCACCTTTTTTGTGTATTAAACCGGATCTTCAAAGGGGGAGGGCCCTCATTGCATTGACATGGCAGAGGAGGGGGCACCAGAGTTCGCAGGCCAAGGGAGATAGGGTTTGCGCCCAGCGCGGCGGCCGAGGGGCCGGGGGTGACTTCGAGGGCGGCTAGGGTTTAAATGGGGGGGTTCTCGTCGGATTCGCGAATGGAGAGGAGAGAGAGGAGGGAGGCGACGAAGGAGAGAGGGCGTGGTGGTGGAGGCGCTTCGACGAGGTGCGACCGGGGGGTGGGGGGGGACGGGAGGGCGCGGTGCGGCGTCGCTGCTCCTTCAGTTTTTTTTTTTTTGATTTCTGAGAGAATAAAAGGGGGAGGAGGAGAGTAAAGGGAGTATATAATAATATATGTTATTTTATTTTATTTAATTAATTTCAAAAAGAAACTTTTTATTTTGAGCTCAAAATCAAACCCACCGACTGTCGTCCGTAGCTAATTACTCCCATTCCAAACACAATGGGATATGTATTGTAAGCCGATTCGATTGTTTCGATCAGTTTTCGTCAAAATCAAAATATAAATCTATATTTTGAATTTGAACGCACATTTCAATTTGTCGCGGCCACATACGGACTCTAAAAATTCCCAAAAAATTATTTCTAACTTCGTATTGACGATACGATCCTAACAAAAAAAATTCATCGAATTATGAGATCATTTGAAAAATGGCCATTTTCCAGTCGATTAAAATCAACTAAAACTGGTCAAACGCGTTTTCCTTTGCCACACTCACATATTGATTCAGAAAATTATGAAATTTAAAATCTAGCAACAATTTGACATCCCAGATCCAACAAAAGTGGTTTCGTCGAAAACTGAGGTCGTTTGCAAAATTTCCATTTTTAAGGGCCAGAATTCCATAGCGACTATTCTGAATTTTCAACTGGACATAACTTTTTATTCCCGCTATGAAATTTCAATTTCTCTGATTCATTGGAAAGATATTCAAACTGGATTCTAATATTTTTGGTTTCGCTAAAATCCGGTTTATTTTGAATCCTGTACATCCATTTGAACTTTGAAATCGAATTTTCAAACTACTGCGCCATTTTCAATTCCTTTTATAATTAAAATAAAATATTTATATTCTAATGACGATATACATAAATAATATGTTCTATTTCTATTCAAAATAAATTTCTCGTCGTTATTATTTTAAATAATTCATTTTAAATATTCAAAATTCAATAAAATTGCCAAAATAAAAATTTTAAATTGGCTCAGATTTCCGGGTAATTACAATCTCCCCCACTTAAAACTTTTCGTCCCTGAAAAGGAACGAAGCCAAAAGTTGTTTAACTAATCAACTCAACTTCCAATATTTTCATCATGGCTTAGGTTCTTCAACTTTTCAGTTTCTATGAACTTTTCAAATTTTTCAAAAATTTTGCTAACACCCTAAATTTTCGAATTTTTTTTGCCATAACCGCCCCGACACCGGGAGCTTCGGGATATTTCAAATACCTTCCAATGGCCCTCACCAGTTCAAAAAGAAAAAGAAACAGCTAAGCGGCTAGCCAATCGGCTCATAAAATCATCCAAACCCAAAGAAATACAATAAACATGTACCTATTTGTCGGGCAAACAATTTTATTCTTCTGCTCTAGCCTCCTTGCTACGACCTGTTCAATGTAAGTACATGTACATGCATGCATATGCGATAAATTTTCAATACAATTCACTATTTGATACTATTTGGCTATATGGTTGAAATTTTAATTAATCAACCAATAATCAAATAACACAATCATCAATCAATTAGTTGATTAGTTTTTCAAATTCATAATTTTGATATATAGTCAAAAATCACATTTTTAGTGCCAAATCAAAACAATAAGCCCTATATAATTTTGGTTCTCACACCAATCAATTGGAAATATATAGATATCCCACCTTCGACACTCGTATATAAATGCTGATGAGGATGCACCATCATCAGGATTATCCCTGGGTGACTAGAGTGTGATTC
Organism: Allium sativum; assembly: GCA_030737875.1. Lineage (NCBI taxonomy): Eukaryota > Viridiplantae > Streptophyta > Magnoliopsida > Asparagales > Amaryllidaceae > Allium > Allium sativum. The sequence goes on from CM060924.1 coordinate 211,759,507, forward strand.
TATATCTATCCAGTATATTAAAACTTCAAATACACGCGGATCAGACATATATGCAAAATCTTTATATACTGGATTGTCCAAATTCAAATATAATAAATAATCAAATACATATAATTGAATTTAAATTTTCAAAAACAAATTCGTTTTCAATTTAAAAATATACTCTTCACACTCGTTCTAGGATACTACTGATACCATCTCTAACGAGTCATTCCCGTTGGATATTACTAATCCAATTTCTGATGATTTCTTTCGTTTGGTTCTAATGTGTCTTGTTCTCCGAGCTCTGTAAACCAAAGCTCTGATACCAAAATGAAAGGACCCGAACTTCCCGGTAAGGAAAGCACGGATTGCTTTGAGAACAACACATATCGGAACGCAAACAGAAGAACATTTCATTGTTAATTACAACAATTCCATCAGAATACAAGAATATACAGAGTATGAATCAATATTACACACTCGAGAAATATCAGAGATTAAAATACATTTCATGGCAGCGGAAAAATAATACAAAGCACAACTGAAAGAAATACATGGATAGAGAGCTTTCTGAGTATCGTTCCAGCTGTAAACCACGATCCTGTGAATATAAATCTGCAAAACCAAAACTACTAGCTGTCCGTGCAGAAAATAGGGCAACCCAGAGTTTAGGTTAAAACAATAAACTCCAGGTCAGTCATGTGACTAGTGTGAGAACTAAAACAATTATTAATCTGTATTTTAAAGTTAGGTAAATCAAAGGACCACGCCGTATAACACGGAATGGGTTTCCTCCCAAGAATACCAGTGCATAAACAACAGCGCAATGCTAAATAAAGAACAATGAAGCTATTATAAAACCTAGGTCCCATCACACAATGCAGCACAAGCCGGAGGATAGCGTTTTACCTTATAATAGCCAAAGAATGCTTGATACGCTATATTTCATCTTTTATTATTACTATAAGTGTATAGTGTCAAAACAATTTCAGTCAAAAGTACTAATCATAAGTGGCATGGGTACCATCTATCATGTCGACAATACTAGGCTCTACAATCAAAACCGCAAATATCACGTATTGGAAGTTGAATTTCCATCTGTGAACCAAGGCAAGGGATCGTCCTTACCGAATTCGAGACGCTCTAGCCTTCCCCTCAACAACAGAACGCATCGTCCCTTGGATCGTCATGGCCGGTCCACCGATGTGAATTAAAATGCCTGAACACTGCGTTTCCGCACCCTATAGGGTGTCAATGAGTCCAATGACTCCATCAGCTCCACATAGTCACTGATGTATACGAGGCGCCTCGCAACAGCAACAACCACATAAGTCAAACTTGTCAGGGCATGTAAAAGACTGACGCCACTTCTTGCTAGAAGGAAACACATGCCCTCTCTGATGTCCTCTCCCATTTCTGGTTCACAACCGGGGGTGTGAGGCTCGCGAATCTACGTTACACAAAGCTATGCCACACAGGCCGTGCTTTGATAATCAACCACAAGACTCAGCTTTTCAACAAAAGCCTTGATCATTTGCCACTTAGGCATGCCACACAGGCAATTCACTCCATGCGATTGATATCCATCAATATATAACCCCTGAGCTCGTACGTCTTAGAGAGGGGCGTTAAGAAAGAGAATAAATTCTCTGCCGCCAAACAGATATATATTTAATAGAAATCAGTCACACAGAATAAAATCCAATGTCAGACACACAGTCCATTTACACTTTCGTTCTGGGTCTGAACGAAACCGGAGGCACCTTGTACCTCGCATATCCATCGATCTCCAAGTACGTCTGGAAGATCACCAACTAACTCCCTCCTCTTGGGTGTACGGCCCAATCAAGATCATCAGTAATTATCCAAACGACGTGAAGACCTCCGGTCTTCCACCACCGTCTTCATCCTCGACACCACGTCGAATCAGTTATTCAGAATGGGATAAACCCGGTCTTTCTGAATAACTCGCGTATATAATAAACAAGTGTTACACAAACACAACATACGCCTCATTCCAATTCAGAATATTCTTTTATTCAAATATTCTTATACTTTGGGAAAGGTTCCCAATAATTTTATCAAAGATAAATTCTTTAAATTTATTCTTTAATCTACTTTTGAATAACAATTCAAACTAGTTGGGATTAGCGAACCACACCGAAGTAATCCTTTATTTTATTTCCCCATCACAACCTATTCATCTCATGAAGTAAAACTGGTCATACTTCATATCTAACACCACGGTGCAATCGATAAATTCAATTACCATTTCACGTTCAAATCTAATTAAAGATTTAACTATCGCTTGGAGCAAAATTGGTGATACTCCATTCTCGATCACTTCAATCTAATTAAAGATTCATTAAAACTCCACTGGGTTTTAATCTTCCCAAAATTCAATATCCTGTCTTTAACTAGGTTAAAGAACCAATGTCATCTAAAACACGGTTCACGATAAATCCAAATTCACATTCCATTAATTATTGGGTTAAAGAACAAGTGTTATTTAAACACCGTTCACGATAAACCCAAAAATCGATTCCAATTAAATACCATTTAATTGGTATACTTCATTAAATCTAAAAAAAGAGATTTAATCTTTTCCCCACTGGGTTTTAATGAAGACTCCATTCACGACATACCCAAATCCCATTTGATATTAAATACAAGGCTCTAAATAGAAAATATATCGGCTTATATTCAATTTCAAATTCTACGACCAACAAATATCGTATTGGAAATAACGATATAAATATATCTTTCAAATTTACATAACAATATCTATATAATCACGAAATCCAACATCGAAATATTCCAAAGACAATATCGATTCAAATCCATTCCAATTCAATTATTGGAAATTCTAGTTACTTTCAAAGCCCCTTTCAAATTCAATTTATTTATTTCAAAAATAAATTGATTTTAATTCTAGTTCGAAACTAGTTCATTTCGATAAAAATCTATTTTTATCTTTTCAAATATGGAATTTTTCATCCTAATTCTTCACAAATCATTTCTTGTGATTTTACATAAATTATTACTATTTTTAATAATTTTATCACGGCTCGTACAGTCGATTTCCATCAACGACCATCGAACAGCACTTATAACGACCTTTTCCAAATTTTATTTGGACACAATTCCAAATCCAACCGTTAAATTTCAAATCTCTAATATTTGTTAGAAAGCTCTTTTCGATATGAACCCTATGCTTCCGATTTTAGGAAAATCCGACGGTCGGATCTCCCGTAATGTCCATTCGAAGTCAATGGTCGAAATTCGTGAAATACCGCTGCGCGACGCGTTCAATTCCGGCCATTTAATATATATATTATATATATTTCTTCGATTTCCTTTTAAAACGTATTTTATAAATCGTTTTAAATTCGTTTTCAAAACGATTTCAACTTCATATTCAATTTCTAGTCAAAATTGAATATTCCTTATCATTAGTCTATAAATGATAATATTTTCAAAACGTTATATTTTGAAATCACTTCCTTTTTCATATTCATTATAAAAATGAATAAAATCGATATAAATATCATTCATGTCAAAATGGCGTCAATCTAATCAACACGGCTTCATACATTTCAATAACTTCGTTATTCTATCCAACAAATGAATATTTTCTTCAAAACATGAATATATATTTTATTCAACACATGAATATTTATTTTATTCAACACATGAATATTTATTCTATTCAAAACACGAATTTATATTTCTATTCAACAAATGAATTTATATTCCCATTCAACACATGAATTTAATTTTTCTATTCAACACAAGAATTTTATATTCCCATTCAGCACATGAATTTTTTATTTCTGTCTTTCCCAATTGGAATGAGGCCTAATCAATTACCATATAATGTTAATTATATGGATTCTCTACAACACATGTATATAACAGCAACGATAAATAATCAACCATCATCCAGAGTGCACCACACAACTGCATAAGCATTAAATATACATAATTAACGCTTACACAGTCTGTCAACCCATCGATTGACATACAACTAAACAATCGGGATAAGTGTACATCAAATATCATCCCAATACCCGTGTGGGGTTTCAAATCAACAAACACATATTTTATTTGTGTGGTTGGGCGATGTGTAAAATTTATCGTCCCAATCAACAATCGTCAAATCAGTGTATATAAACAAATCGTCCGATTCGTTTATTACTATTTATTTTATATACACGTTAAAAATCATATTTTTAACTATAAAATATTTTCCACTATAAAATATTTTATTTCATTCCATATCACACTATCAAATTTCACAACACAGTAATCAAACAAACAAGTCATCCATGGTCTGTGGACGACGGGTGTCAGGTGCTACTAAGCACCGTCTGCATCTTAGTATATATGTAACACCCCACGTCCGTTAGTGTCACTCACAAAGGGAATGCACTAAGTTCTGTGGAGCATTTAGGGTAAAAGATGCAAATAAATTACAAGACAGACAGAAATTAAACAGCGGAAAATAAAACTTTGCTTTATAGATAAAATAGTTTATACAACGGTTTCTTTACAATATCAGAGTATCATCTGTCTTTCAAAATAAAGAAGCATAAAAATACATTTATATTCCCCAATTTAAGCAAGAGCCAGCCATAGCATCTGAAAAGAGAATCCAAGCAAAACTTCGGCAAATCTTCAAGCTGGGAAAGAGTGACAGTCCAATTTAACCTGAGCTTTACAATTCCCTCCTTTACTAGCTTGGGGGGGGGAACGGAAGAAAAGAAGACAAAAGGAAAACAGAGTCAGACATAAATCCTGAGTAAGTTCAGTAACTTCTAGCATGTGAACATGGAAAAACAAAACGACATGAATTAACTGAATACAAGATAACACCAAGATGATAGGGTCAGCAAGATTAGACCAGATAATCCCAAGATATGCCAAGATAAGATAAACTGGATATGCTCTAATACTTTCGCCGCTTCGCTATTTCTTTATTATACTGGTTTCTATATCTCTGCACCACCTAACTAATATCCCAACTAGTAATGCTAGCGTGATCCCAATCCCTGTATTTTCCATCGCCTTCAGGCATCCGTTTATTTATTTGTTACCTAGATTTAATCTAGGGTTTTCTACCAAGTGCCTTCGAGATTCAACTAGAGTTTACGCTGTCTGCTGAACGCTTCTCGGATTCAGGATTTATGCCACCTAGTTCAACTAGGAATTATGCTACCTGTCGAACGATGCCCCCAAGTCTAGGACACACTGCCTAGAGTGGTATATGTTCCTATACTTCCCCACGCATGTATCGCGAATCGTTGTCGCTTGTCTAGATGCACAGGTCCCGTAATGTGCGACCCGAGTCCTTGTTAGGGCAAATCAAGGAATACAGAACTCTGTCGAGAGCTTTCAGATATCTGGCGATGCAGATGATAAGGTCTGTTTTTATTTCAGTGGCTATGGTCCCACTTGACCCCTCCCTCAACTAATGAAAGGCACACCTTGTAAAATGAGAACTATACGCCGGCCCCCGGTTCCCCACTATCCTATGGCCATCCTCACCCTTAACTAGATAGCAAGTATATGGTCTTTTGGAGTTCTCCGCCTTTCCGCTTCACGTATCTCGATTGACTGAAGATGGATGTTAGACAATGAGTCGCTATCACAGGGCTACCGTTTGCTCGTCGAATCACACCGGTCCATCCTAGTCTTTAGGTTGCCATGTATTGCAACCAAGGCATACCCCTGGTTCTTCTACGCAGACCTTAACCTCTGTTGGCCCAGGCGGATCATCTGCAGCTTCACAGAGGGATACCAAGAGTACCCTCACGTCCCCTCGAAGCCTCGGGCTTCGTAACCCAATTCGTTGGAGCCTTCTTTCTATTCAGACGGACATTCGCTCCTTCCTGTGTTATACTAAGAATTACTACTTAGTTTTACTAACTAAGTTTTACCACTTAGTTTCCAGAATCGTTGTTTTCTTAACTAAGTTTTACTACTTAGTTCCCTTCCCCGTCAATTTGGATTGGTTAAGTGTCATTAGTCAATTCAAGCCAACTTAACCCTCTTCATTTACCCTGTTAAGCTGGTTAAGTGTTGTCAGTAACTCATGTTGACTTAACCCTACCACAAACCAAGTTATATTGGTTAAGTATTTATTACTTAACCCTACCCATTTACCCTGTGTTGGTTAAGTATTCCTTTTTAACTTAACCTGGCCCGTCTGTTTTAACTATCATGTTATTATTAATGGTTAAGTATTATACCTTCATGTTTTAGACTTAACCCCATTCCTTTATCACAACCTGATGGTTAAGTGTTCAGGTTTACTTAACCCTACGGTCTAGCCCAGCAAACATATCAAATTGGCTAAGTGTATTAGATTTTTCTTAACCCCAACCTCTAGTCTAGTTAACATATTAGTTTGGCTAAGTGTTTTCTTAGTTACTTAACCCCTACAAATCTGGTCTTGCAACCATAAGTTTGGTTAAGTGTTCCTATGAACTTAACCCTCCAATTCTAATTTAACTGTGTTAAGTGTCAGTCTGAACCTATCCCCACCCATCAGTCTAATTATCATGTTGAACTGGTTAAGTGTCTTAGTTAACTTAACCCTACTATTCTTGTTCTATCTATAACTAAATAAATTAAAGCCGCTACCACTCACATTGGACAAGTATTGTTGCGAATACTGGATGTGCCGGTTGGTTCCGGGCAGGTTTACATCGCAACTCAGTCTAACCTCGGGTTAGGCATATTCGTGTTTTCTAAGTTCAAAGGGTTTCAATTTATTTTCATATCAAGTTTTGAAAGTAACCATCCCGTTCGTCTGATCAATTAGGGATAGCAAGGGAGAGCAGGAAACTTGTATTTTCCAAACTCAAGCCTAGACACTATCCTCTCTGTCACCCTAGAACTTTCTGGTATGTCATTAAAAGATATGTCGTTAATAAACCTTTAATTTTGTCTAAATTTACATTTCCTCTTTTAGGACAAATTCTATAAGTAAATTAATCCTAATTTACTTATTTCCCAATTACTCTTTTAATGTAAATTGTCAACATTTATTCTTATGGCCCATTTCCCCTTCTAAATTATATTTATGCTTTTTGGTATGTGGGCTATACCAAATTAAGTGTCACTAACCATGATTTTGTTGAACCTGCCAATTACTCCCAATTATGGCTAATTTCACATTTATGCCAATATACTTACCGTGCCAAATTAGCTAATCCAATTCCGACTCAACATTCTAATTCTAGACTTGCTACTCTAGTTCACTATTCATGTAAATGCTAGATTTACACGTCAATACTAGATTCCAATTACACATCTTATAATTCATGTCAAATTTATCAATTTGCATTTCTATGAACATGCCGTAATACATGTTCCCAATTTATGCCAATTTCCAAGTTAAACTACGTTTTTAGTAAATTTCATATTTTGCCCAAATCGCATTCCCACCGTTCGTATAATCATGATTCAGTCTAGATTATAAATAAAGCTAGGTTCGTAGAAAATAGGGAATGAACCAAAGATGCTATGCAAAAGATAGACATACTAACTGGCATAAAAAGGGTTGAATAACGACGTCGGTTCAAGAACATGGGTAGACCTAACTTAATAGGTAAATTCCCAAGGTCTATAACCAAGAATAGACAGAATGAAGACGTAGGTTCAAGAACATGGGTAGACCTAACTTAATATGTAAATTCCCAAGGTCTAAAACCAAAGAAAACAAAGAATAGACAGAATAGATGATCGGGTTTAGACCCAATTTCATAGTCACAAAACTTAAGCAACGCTTTCCTAGTCATGAATCACAGATGTTTAATCACAGATGTCCTTGTTATGTCATAGGCAATAGTTTATATTTCCTAATCAAAGGCATAGACTTAGTCAAGGAAATAATCCTCATAGTCACAGTCACAGTCATAGGCAATGTTCATAGTCATAGGCAATGTCCATAGTTATAGGCAATATTCATAGTCATAGGCAAATGTTCATAGTCATAGGCATATGGTTTTAAGGTCCATAGTTTCATAGTCACGGTCTTATTTGTCCTCGAATCATAAATGTTCTTAATTAGGTTCAAGAGTATAGGCACTGATTCGAATAGAGAGAGAGAGATTGGGCATATTCTTTTATTCTTTTAATTTCATGTCACAAACATAGAAAAACGTTCAAATCTAGAAATATCTGACTTACAGAGATTAGATTAGAACAGAAAGATGGCGTTGCTATGATTCGTAGAAAAACAGTCGTTGCAGTCGTTCGAATCTTCACTTGAATTCTAGCTTGAATCTCCTCTTTGAAAGTATTTGAGCAGCACCTCCTCGTCTTGATTTATTTTATATATATATTATTTATTTATATATTTTCTCAGAGGCAGCATAAGGATAGAAAAGAATTGTGAATAGAGAAGGAGACTAGGGCTGTTTATATAGTGTTAGGCGGACGAACCTGGTCAGAAAGCGTGACCAAATACATCAGAACGAACCAGAGCAGAAAGCTGGAAAAACAGGGGGGGTCGACCCCCAGGTCGACTATGTAGTCGACCTGGGTGTCTTGGGCGGGAAAATTCCCGCCCTGGCCAATCCGGCCCGATTTTGAAATTTGAATTTCGCTGAATCTTCCGGAGGCCATATCTTCCTCATACGGACTCCGATTTACGCAAACTCGGACTCGTTTTCATGTAGAATTCCGAGAAGAACGCAATGGCGCAGCCTGTTTCCCTTGATTTTGATTTTAACTTTTAATTCTGCCTTGATTTGTAAATCTAAGTGTAATAGAATTACGGGGTGTTACATTCTCCCCGACTTAAAAGGATTTCGTCCCCGAAATCTTCAAGTTAGGAAGAATGTGTCCTACCATCCAATCACCCATCTACTCAACCATCCAATCATAGGCATCCATTGTCCTTAAAAGATTTCTAATGCTTTCATGTTCATATGCATAGTGTGTGTACATGTCTTTATCTAATGCAAGATCAGGCGGTCTACTGATTCAGTTGACCTCCTTAATGCAAATCATGTCAGTGCCATGCGTCCAATCATGTATGCAAGCGTCCCTAGTTATGTAAATACTACATGTGTGCATAGCCATTCATCCATATGATCACATATCAAGTTCAACTTACAACCAAATACATATCTGTAAATGAAAGATGAAAGCGTCTGAACTTAATCTAGTGCCTAATACGTATGCATATGCATCCACGAGCAACCATTAGCAACCACTTGCAACCATCAACCATAACATGTTTCAAATACATGTTTACATCCATTGGCTTCAACCTAAGGATCGAAGATACGACCTAGGTGATATACTTTGGCAAGAGAGAAACAATTATGTGTAAAGCTCTTAAAACAAAGAAATCAAGGATGCACCCTCAAGGAAAAGGGTATGATGCTAGTATCTAGCCTTCTTGAGCTTTACTCCACTGTATCTTAACTAGTTTAACTTCACGATTGTGAAGTTCTGGATCTCCATTTCCAAAATAAACGGATGTCAATCACGGTACCAGGTATACGTACTAAGATGATTAGAGGTTTCCCTTTTATCCGCCATGCCATAACTATAAGAGTCGAAAGGTCACTACGTGCTTTTTACCTCTCTTAAGGTTAGTCCTTCTCTATATAGAGCGCCTGCCACAACTATTCATCTCTCAAGAAAACCATCCTAGTCGAACTCGACATCCATCAAGTACACGCCCCAAAGGCCTAAACCAATATCAGACAAGCACCCGAGGAATATCTCCTCCAAATTTGGATGATCTACGTGAGATGATCAAAGCAAAAACAACCAAACACTTGAGCACTAGTTGAGATCTTTTACTATACAAGTACTAAGGTGCAGAGACTCAACTATGGAAGCAAATATGAACAAATGCGAAGTGCTAAAACCAAAAGAAAGAGTACAAACAGAAAAGCTAGACTCATCCAACAGAACTTTACTACCTTTCTCCTAGGCACGCTTAGTGGTGAAAGTATGTACTTGCCCTTCTGAAAATCTTGTTCCTCGTTCTTGCCCTTGTCCTTAATTATATGCCCTATCATACCCTAGTAAAAATACTTCCTCTTGTCTTAGGTTTTATAATTTCTTCCTCCTTCGTGTGCTAAGTCTACATCCATGAATTCCTCATCCTAGGGTTATGCTCCTTAGCCAAACTCCTTATCCCCTTCCGTGTCTAGTCATTTTGACAAATCTCTCGAAAACTGCCTCCATGAAAAACCCTATAAGCTTTGAAAGAAAACTGCCCGTAGATGAAACAACTACGACTATGGATGGAAGCCGGGCACTACTTTGGCCTTCGATGAGGTTACCTCCCCGAAAGCCAGGAGCCCCAGAGACTCAAGAAAGAAGGAGACAAGAATTTAAATAGAGGAAGAGAAGATAGTGCGTATGGCTTTGGGGAATATGTCTTTAAAACAAATCTTTTCTCTTGAAAATGCTTCTTTAAAAACCGTTTTGAAAATAATTTTTCAAATCCTTTATCTGATCTGGTAACCTTCAGCTCTGATACCACGTGTAACACCCCACGTCCGTTAGTGTCACTCACAAAGGGAATGCACTAAGTTCTTTGGAGCATTTAGGGTAAAAGATGCAGATAAATTACAAGACATACAAAAATTAAACAACGGAAAATAAAACTTTGCTTCATTGATAAAATAGTTTGTACAACAGTTTCTTTACAATATCATAGTATCATCTGTCTTTCAAAATAAAGAAGTATAAAAATACATTTATATTCCCCAATTTAAGCAAGAGCCAGCCATAGCATCTGAAAAGAGAATCCAAGCAAAACTTCGACAAATCTTCAAGCTGGGAAAGTGTGACAATCCAACTTAACCTGAGCTATACTATTCCCTCCTTTACTACCTGGGGGGGGGGGGACGGAAGAAAAGAAGACGAAAGGAAAACAGAGTCAGACATAAATCCTGAGTAAGTTCAGTAACTTCTAGCATGTGAACATAGAAAAACAAAACGACATGAATTAACTGAATACAAGATAACACCAAGATGATAGGGTCAGCAAGATTAGACCAGATAATCCCAAGATATGCCAAGATAAGATAAACTGGATATGCTCTAATACTTTCGCCGCTTCGCTATTTCTTTATTATACTGGTTTCTATATCTCTGCACCACCTAACTAATGTCCCAACTAGTAACGCTAGCGTGATCCCAATCCCTGTATTTTCCATCGCCTTCAGGCATCCGTTTATTTATTTGTTACCTAGATTTAATCTAGGGTTTTCTACCAAGTGCCTTCAAGATTCAACTAGAGTTTACGCTGTCTGCTGAACGCTTCTCGGATTCAGGATTTATGCCACCTAGTTCAACTAGGAATTATGCTACCTGTCGAACGATGCCCCCAAGTCTAGGACACACTACCTAGAGTGGTATATGTTCCTATACTTCCCCACGCATGTATCGCGAATCGTTGTCGCTTGTCTAGATGCACATGTCCCGTAATGTGCGACCCGAGTCCTGTGTCAGGGCAAATCAAGGAATACATAACTCGGTCGGGAGCTTTCAGATATCTGCCGATGCAGATGCTAAGGTCTGTTTTTATTTCAGTGGTTATGGTCCCACTTGACCCCTCCCTCAACTAATGAAAGGCACACTTTGTAAAATGCGAACTATACGCCGGCCGCCGGTGCCCCACTATCCTATGGCCATCCTCACCCACAACTAGATAGCAAGTATATGGTCTTTTGGAGTTCTCCGCCTTTCCGCTTCACGTATCTCGATTGACTGAAGATGGATGGTAGATGACTAGTCGCTATCACAGGGCTACCGTTTGCTCGCCGAATCATGCCGGTCCATCCTAGTCTTTAGGTTGCCATGTATTGCAACCAAGGCATACCCCTGGTTCTTCTACGCAGACCTTAACCTCTGTGGGCCCAGGCGGATCATCTGCAGCCTCACAGAGGGATACCAAGAGTACCCTCACGTCCCCTCGAAGCCTCGTGCTTCGTAACCCAATTCGTTGGAGCCTTCTTTCTATTCAGACGGACATTCGCTCCTTCCCGTGTTATACTAAGAATTACTACTTAGTTTTACTAACTAAGATTTACCACTTATTTTCCAGAATCGTTGTTTTCTTAACTAAGGTTTACTACTTAGTTCCCTTCCCCGTCAATTTGGATTGGTTAAGTGTCATTAGTCAATTCAAGCCAACTTAACCCTCTTCATTTACCCTGTTAAACTGGTTAAATGTTGTCAGTAACTCATGCTGACTTAACCCTACCACAAACCAAGTTATATTGGTTAAGTATTTATTACTTAACCCTACCCATTTACCCTGTGTTGGTTAAGTATTCCTTTTTAACTTAACCTGGCCCGTCTGTTTTAACTATCATGTTATTTTTAATGGTTAAGTATTATCCCTTCATGTTTTAGACTTAACCCCATTCCTTTATCACAACCTGATGGTTAAGTGTTCAGGTTTACTTAACCCTACAAACATATCAAATTGGCTAAGTGTATTAGATTTTTCTTAACCCCAACCTCTAGTCTAGTTAACATATTAGTTTGGCTAAGTGTTTTCTTAGTTACTTAACCTCTACAAATCTGGTCTTGCAACCATAAGTTTGGTTAAGTGTTCCTATGAACTTAACCCTCCCATTCTAATTTAACTGTGTTAAGTGTCAGTCTGAACCTAACCCCACCCATCAGTCTAATTATCATGTTGAACTGGTTAAGTGTCTTAGTTAACTTAACCCTACTATTCTTGTTCTATCTTTAACTAAATAAATTAAAGCCTCTACCACTCACATTAGACAGGTATTGTTGCGAATACTGGATGTGCCGGTTGGTTCCTTGCAGGTTTACATCGCAACTCAGTCTAACCTCGGGTTAGGCATATTCGTGTATTCTAAGTTCAAAGGGTTTCAATTTATTTTCAAATCAAGTTTTGAAAGTAACCATCCCATTCGTCGGATCAGTTAGGGATAGCCAGGGAGAGCAGGAAACTTGTATTTTCCAAACTCAAGCCTAGACACTATCCTCTCTGTCACACTAGAACTTTCTGGTGTGTCATTAAAAGAGATGTCGTTAATAAACCTTTAATTTTGTCTAAATTTACATTTCCTCTTCTAGGACAAATTCTATAAGTAAATTAATCCTAATTTACTTATTTCCCAATTACTCTTTTAATGTAAATTGTCAACATTTATTCTTATGGCCTATTTCCCCTTCTAAATCATATTTATGCTTTTTGGTATGTGGACTATACCAAATTAAGTGTCACTAACCATGATTTTGCTAAACTTGCCAATTACTCCCAATTATGGCTAATTTCACATTTATGCCAAAATACTTACCATGCAAAATTAGCTAATCCAATTCCGTCTCAACATTCTAATTCTAGACTTATTACTCTAGTTCACTATTCATGTAAATGCTAGATTTACACGTCAATACTAGATTCCAATTGCACATCTTATAATTCATGTCAAATTTATCCAATTTGCATTTCTATGAACATGCCGTAATACATGTTCCCAATTTATGCTAATTTCCAAGTTAAACTACGTTTTTAGTAAATTTCATATTTTGCCCAAACCGCATTCCCACCATTCGTATAATCGTGATTCAGTCTAGATTATAAATAAAGCTAGGTTCGTAGAAAATAGGGAAAGAACCAAAGATGCTATGCAAAAGATAGACATACTAACTGGCATAAAAAGGGTTGAATAACAACGTCGGTTCAAGAACATGGGTAGACCTAACTTAATAGGTAAATTCCCAAGGTCTAAAACCAAAAATAGACAGAATGAAGACGTAGGTTCAAGAACATAGGTAGACCTAACTTAATAGGTAAATTCCCAAAGTCTAAAACCAAAGAAAACAAAGAATAGACAGAATAAATGATCGGGTTTAGACCCAATTTCATAGTCACAAAATTTAAGCAACGCTTTCCTAGTCATGAATCACAGGTGTTTAATCACAGATGTCCTTGTTATGTCATAGGCAATAGTTTATATTTCCTAATCAAAGGCATAGACTTAGTCAAGGAAATAATCCTCCTAGTCACAATCATAGTCATAGGCAATGTTCATAGTCATAGGCAATGTCCATAGTTATAGGCAATATTCATAGTCATAGGCAAATGTTCATAGTCATAGGCATATGGTTTTAAGGTCCATAGTTTCATAGTCACGGTCTTATTTGTCCTCGAATCATAACAGTTCTTAATTAGGTTCAAGAGTATAGGCACTGATTCGAATAGAGAGAGAGATTTGGCATATTCTTTTATTCTTTTAATTTCATGTCACAAACAGAGAAAAACTTTCAAATCTAGAAATAACTGACTTACAGAGATTAGATTAGAACAGAAAGATGGCGTTGCTATGATTCGTAGAAAAACAGTCGTTGCAGTCGTTCGAATCTTCACTTGAATTCTAGCTTGAATCTCCTCTTTGAAAGTCTTTGAGCAGCACCTCCTCGTCTTGATTTATTTTATATATATTATTTATTTATATATTTTCTCAGAGGCAGCATAAGGATAGAAAAGAATTGTGAATAGAGAAGGAGACTAGGGCTGTTTATATAGTGTTAGGCGGACGAACCTGGTCAGAAAGCGTGACCAAATACATCAGAACGAACCAGAGCAGAAAGCTGGAAAAACAGGGGCGGTCGACCCCCAGGTCGATTATGTAGTCGACCTGGGTGTCTTGGGCGGGAAAATTCCTGCCCTGGCCAATCTGGCCCGATTTTGAAATTTGAATTTCGCTGAATCTTCCGGAGGCCATATCTTCCTCATACGGACTCTGATTTACGCAAACTCGGACTTGTTTTCATGCAGAATTCCGAGACGAACGCAATGGCATAGCTCGTTTCCCTTGATTTTGATTTTAACTTTTAATTCTGCCTTGATTTGTGAATTTGAGTGTAACAGAATTATGGGGTGTTACAATATATTTCAAACTAGAAATAGAAATAAAAGTGAGGAGTTCTCACCAAGAGCTAAACGAAACGCCACGACTCTTCCTATGTAGGAAATCTCGCTGTACTCGCCTTTGGTCTGTTTCATTGCCCGTATCCACTACATATATAAAAATCGCATCTTTACATTGTTGCTATGTATATAAAAATCACATTTTTATAACTACGCTATATAGATAAAAATCACATTTTTATACTGCTACTATATAGATAAAATTCTATTTTATCTCACTACTATATAGATAAAAATTCTATTTTTATCTCACTATATTAATAAAAATCATATTTTTATTATCTACATTATATAAAAATCATATTTTTATTATCTACATTATATAAAAATCATATTTTTATTTCAAATTATATATAAAGTCATATTTTGATCTCAAATTATATATAAAGTTCAAATCTTTCTTCGCTAATACATAGATATAAAACTTATTTATATTTACTCTAATTATCTTACATAAAAATAAATAAAAACTCACCTTTTTTGTGTATTAATCCGGATTTTCAAATGGGGAGGGCCCTCATTGCGTTGACGTGCCAGAGGAGGGGCGCCGGAGTTCGCATGCGAAGGGAGAGGGGGTTTGCGCCCAGCGCGGCGGCCGAGGGGAGGTGACTTCGAGGGCGGCAAGGGTTTAAATGGGGGGTCTCGTGGGATTCGCGAATCGACGAGGAGAGAGAGGGGAAAGCGAGAGAGGAGGGAGGCGACGAAGGAGAGAGGGCGCGGTGGTGGAGGCGCTTCGACGAGGTGCAACGGGGGGGGGGGGGGGGGAGGGGGGACCGTCTGGCGTGGTGCGGCGTCGCTGCTCCTTCGTTTTTTTAGTTTTGATTTCTGAGAGAATAAAGGGGGAGGAGGAGAGTAAAAGGAGTATATAATAATATATATTATTTTATTTTATTTAATTAATTCCTAAAAGCAACCTTTTATTTCGAGCTCGAAATCAAACCTTCTGACTGTCGTCCATAGCTAATTACCCCCATTCCGAACACAATGGGATATGTATCGTAAGCTGATTCGATAGTTTCGATCAGTTTTCGTCAAAATCAAAATATAAATCTATATATTGAATTTGAACGCATATTTCAATTTACCGGGGCCACATACGGACTCTAAAAATTCCCAAAAAATTATTTCTAGCTTTGTATTGAATTTGAACGCATATTTCAATTTACCGGGGCTACATACGGACTCTAAATGGCCATTTTCTAGTCGATTAAAATCAACTAAAACTAGTCAAACGTGTTTTCCTTTGCCACGCTCACATATTGATTCAGAAAATTATGAATTTTGAAACCTAGCAATAATTTGACATCCCGGATCCAACAAAAGTTGTTTCGTCGAAAACCGAGATCGTTTGCAAAATTTCCATTTTTAAGCGCCAGAATTCCATAGCGACTATTCTGAATTTTCAACTGGACATAACTTTTTATTCCCACTATGAAACTTCAATTTCTCTAATTCGTTGGAAAGATATTCACAACTAGATTCTAATATTTTTTGTTTCGCTAAAATCTGGTTTATTTTGAATCCTATACATCCATTTGAACTTTGAAATCGAATTTTCAAACTACTACGCCATTTTCAATTCCTTTAATAATTAAAATAAAATATTTATATTAACGACGATCTATATAAATATATACATTCTATTTCTATTAAAAATAAATTTCTCGTCGTTATTATTTAAAATAATTCATTTTAAATATTCAAAATTAAATAAAATTGCCAATATAAAATTTTAAATTGGCTCAGATTTCCGGGTTATTACAAGAGTAGATGTATCGCTTTGGACTCTCTCATCTTTATGGCTTTGCTTATGCGTAGTGGGTATTTATGCATTTATGTATTTAAGTATTTGCTTCTTTATGTACTTTGAAGTTTTTGGAAAAGACTATTGATCATGTTGTAATGGTTTTGGAAACTACTTATGTAAGCTTGTTTTGAGTTATGATGCTATGAAATAAGTTTTATTGTAACAAGCCGAAAAATACGAGCTAATTTAAAAAAATTTAATTGGTTATTTTAAAGAAATTTAAGCAATTGAAATAGAATATTTCAATAAAATAAAGAGTTAGAAATTGTGCGGTAGTTTGAAATTTTGTATTCAAAATTTGACTGACTGTACCGGGTGCAAAATAAAACGGATTTTGGTGAATCCAAAAATATTTAAATCTATTTATGAATATCTTTCTAACGAATCTGAAAAATCGAAGTTTCATAGAGGGAATCAAAAGTTATTGCCAAATGAATTTTAGGAAAGGTCGCTGTAGAGAATATATAACCCTTGAAAATAGACATTTTTGCAACCGACCTCAGAATTCGACGAAACCACTTTTGTAGGATCTAGGATGTCAAATTATTGCAAGATTTCAAATTTCATAATTTTTGAAGCTCATATGTGAGCGTGGCAAAAGAAAACGTATTTGGTTGATTTCTGTTAAATTGGATCGACCGGAAAATGGCCATTTTTCATACGGTCTCAGAATTCGACGAAACTATTTTTGTTGGGACCGTAGCGTCAGAACATAGCTAGATTTATTTTTCTGGAATTTTTGAAATCAATTTGTGGCCCTGGCAAATTGAAATATACGTTCAAATCAAATATTTAATGGTTTATACTTTAATTTGAAGAATAACTGACTGTAACAGTCGAATAGGCCTACGAAACATATCCCATTGTGTTCAAGATGGGGGTATTTTAGCTAGGGGCGACAGTCGTTGGGTTTGAAAAGGAGTTCATTTGTGAAAATCCTAATTTTTTGAAATATATATATTCCGGCCAATCAGAATTTTCCTTCATAAAATTAAAAATATAAAAATCCCTCAAAAACCCGCCTCTCTCTTTCTCACCAACGACGCACAGCGCTCCCACATTCCCATCCATTTTATGACCAAACTAGGAAGAATTACACCCCCGCTCTTTGGATCTTTTTGAAGCCCTCTCCTCCCTCTTCAAATCAATACCTGTTAGGCCCCCTATCGCTGCGCCATCGAGGAGAACTAGCACCCCAAAGTCGGATACTTCACCACGCCTCACCGTCTGCTCGGACCACCGAACCGCGTCAAACCCCCAGGCGCAGGCGTGCCTTTCGACCCTCTTCCTCGTGGTGTAACCTGATCTGAGCGAAGCGCGTGACGGATTGAAGGTTATTTGCAAACCTAGTTTTGAAGATTAAACTGAGGTATAAGGCTTTGTTTTTCAAAATTGAATATAACACTTTTAATTGTTGCAAATCATGATTTTAATATAAAAATTGTATCTTTTTGCTATGTTGACGAAATTCGATGAAACAGGAAACATCGAGACCATGTCGACGCTCTCTACATTTTAGAAGTGCTTATGGATTTTTCTGAGCTCACTACGGTTTTTAGCAAAGCAACAAACCAATGTGAGATTTCTAAACTGAAATGTGAATGGAAATGGGTTGTATAAGTTATATAAGCGAAACATAAATTGTATATGTGTTGTATACCTCATGTACATGTGTTGTATAAGTTATATGAGCGATGTATGAATTATACATTCATTGTATAAATCATATATTTGTTGGAATGCAAATTAAATATATTTATATAAGAATATATATATACTCGACTCGTCCACAAACCATGGACGATATTTATTGATTGTGAATTGCATGAAAAATTTGATGAATAATGCGAATGGTTAATAGGATTTTTTGTGGTTGATATTGTTTGGATTGTGGTTGAAAAATACCATTGTGGTTGAAAAATACCCATTTGTGGTTGAAACAAAAATTAGAATAAATTGTGGAAAAGAAAAACATACTCGCCTGCGTGCGAATTAGATGTATGAAATCCCCATTGTCAAAAACCGCGAGGTTTTAAGGTAGAGCGAGGAGCCGTACTCGGGACGATGCCGGTTTTAAGTACCCTGCCGTTATGCTGCTGAAATTTTCAATAATATTCATGTGTTGAAACTTTATTCATGTGTTGAAACTTTACTCATGTATCGAAACCATATTCATATGTTGAATAGAAATTCATGTGTTGAAACCATATTCATGTGTTGAATAGAAATTCATGTGATGAATAAAATTCTTTGAAAAATAAAAATAACATTTTATCACATATATAAACTTTATAAACTATTCATGTTTTAAATAAATTGTTTTAACATTAAAAATCACATTTTTATTATATATAAAAACTATAGAAATTATTCATGTGTTGAATAAAGGATTAGAACGATAAAAATCATATTTTTATCGTATGTGTGAAGTGGATAATATTCATGTGTTGAATATACAGATTGAACAATAAAATGTACATTTTTATTATGAATATGAAGTGCTAAAAATGTTCATGTGTTGAATAAATATTTTTGGATGATAAAAATACTATTTTTATCATGTAGACGACTCGCTAAAAATATACAAGTGTTGAAACAAATATTTGTTTGCTATGAATATTATTTTTAACCTGTTTGTGAACTAAATAAAATAGTCATGTGTTGAAATATATTTTTGTTCGCTAAAAATATCATTTTTATGTGAAATTTGAAGTGTTAAAAATAACCACTTGTTCAAATAAATATGTGTGAGTTGGAAAGATTATTTTTAACATGTGTAGGAAGTGTTAAAAATAACCATATGTGGAAATAAACCTTTGTTCGCTACAAATATTATTTTTAGCTTAGTTTTGCACATATAAATATATATACATGTGTTGAACATGAAAATGGATTAGCTGTTGAGTAAAGAAATTATTTGCGTGCCTGACAAATAGGTAAACCTTAATGAGTTGGATGCGCAATTTTATTATTATATCAACTCCTGTGAATGCCATTGGATGCGGAGTGCTGGTTGTTCTGTGTGTAATAATAAAAAAAACGTCGCCGTAGGATAGTAACAATTAATTTTGAACTACACTACATGGCATACTTCTTGAAGATATGCATACTTCATCATATACTACATAAGAATTTGGAGCTTGTGTGACGAGGTTGAAGATTTACCTTATGAACGAGAGGCTTGCATGACGATAACTATTTTTTACAGATTGAATTGATGACTGATCTGGACTATATAAATTGTAACGGTAAATTGCAAGATTAATAAAAACCCCATACACGTTTGGAGATGACAATAAACATGTCTCTTTGGTCATTAAGGCACAAAAACCGTTTATAGGGTGACGAGAATTTATTCTCTGGAGTTCTGATCTATACACACTCTCCTGTGGACACCGGAATATATCACTATAAATATGTGCATGCCTATTAGGATTTATTGGGTACCTAATACGGCCCAATAAATTTCCAAACCCCTTCCCGTACAAAGGAGGTTATCATGAAATTTTTCAAAATTTAAAGGCGTTAGTGAAATATTTGAAGTGAAAACGATATTGAAATCATCGAATAAATTATATATATATATATATATATATATATATATAAATTAAATAAAACGAATCAAGCCTATGCAGTTCGCGTTTTGAAATCGTAACTTCAAACGATTATACCGAAAGATCCGACCATCGGATTTTTATGAAACTGGAACCGTTGGGTTCGCTTTGGGAATATCTTCCCAACGATATAAACTTTGTTGAGATCCAATGGTTAGATTTTCAGATATGTGTAAAAAAAATTTAGGGAAAAATAGCGCCAGTACCTCGGCACGACCTGAAACATCGTTTAATTAAATAGGGCCGTTTTTAAATAAATTAAAATGGCGATATATCGTTATAAAATAGTATAGATGATATAGACTTGGAATAAACAGATTCTACTTGGTTTGCTTGATATTTGATGGTTGAATGTGTTTGACATGAAAATTATACTAAAGAACTGAAATGTGAATGTCGAAAAATTTAACCATGTGAAAAATTGATTTGAAAATCCAAATATACGTGAATTATTTGAAAAGGCCGAGTTAATTCTCATTTCAAATAATTGGTCAACGGTTAGAAGTAGAAGAGTTGAAGACGGTTCAAGACCGACGATCTTCACATTTGATGGATGGGCGCCACTAATGCTCATGATTGGAGTAGCTACCTTGAAGGAGCTGAAGTGGTAGCCGTCCGGACGTATTTGTTGATTGTACAGATATGCGAGGAATATGGTGCCTCCGGCTTCGTTCAAACATAGAATGAACTTGTAAATGGATTGTGTGTCTGACATTGGATTTTTTTCTATGCTGATTGATCTCTATTAAATATATATATGTTTGGTGGTGGAGAATTTATTCTCTTGCTTAAGCCCTTCTCCGAGACGTATGAGCTCGGAGGTTATATATCGATAGAAATCAGTCGCATGGAGTGAATTGCCTGTGTGGCACGCCTAAGTGGCAGATGATCAAGGCTTCTGTTGAAAAGCAAAGTCTTGTGGTTGATGATCAAAGCATGGCCTATGTGGCGTAGCTTTGTGTATAGCATTGATTTGCGAGCCTCACACCTCGGTATGAGTCAAAAACGGGATAAGGACCCAAGGAGTGCACGACGTTTCTTTCTAGCAATGGGTGATGTCAGGTACCCACCAGCCCTGACATTTATATATACTTTTTAATTGTGTGGTTGTTGGAATGCGAGGCGCCTCAGATATAGGTCATATAGGACCGGGAAACGTGTGATCAGGAATACTAATCCTCAAAAGTAAGAGAGGACCACCCTTGGAGGTTCCAAAGATTGCTGTGTGTTGTCCTGAGACATTTGCTAGAGTGTCTCGAACGGAGAGGAGCTTTCCCCTTGCCTCGACTCATGATGGAATCCAATTTCCAATACGAAATTGCGGATTTGATTGTATTACTAATATGGCGACATGATATATGGTACCCATGCCGTCTATGATTTATATTTATGATGGAAGTTGTTTTTGAAACATATATGCACTAGTAATAAAATCAAACACTTTTGTTTTACACGTATCAAGCATTTCTTAGCCATTATAAGGTAAAACTCTATCCTCCGGCTTGCGTTGCATTCAGTGATCGGACCTGAGTCTTATAATGGCTTCATTTTTATAAAAAGCAATGCAATGATTTAATAATTTACTTTATTTCATGCACTAGAAATCATTGGAGTAAACCCGTTCCGCGAAAGTGGAGTGGTCCTATGATTTGCCTTATTATTGTTGTTTAATTAGTTAAGTAGATTTCTCATACCAGTCCCATGATTGACTCGTAGTTTGTTTCACCTTGCAAACTCGGGTGCTCTTATTTTCACATAGGCAGCCTAGTTTCAGGTAGCTGGACATATTTTGGCTTTGCACTGCAGCAGGAGTGCATCTTTTGGCTCATGGCGAGGCTTGACTTCTCAGGGATGACTTTTGATATTCCGCCATTATTATCTATGTATATGATTCCGCCTCTGGCAATGTAGACTGATATTTCTTTTATGTACTCTCTATGTATATGTACTGCTTATGGCGATGTAGAATGATCATTTACTTTTATGCACTAAGTTGTATCCTACACCTTGCTCTCTAATGTTGTGACATATTATGATTCTGCTATCATATTTATGTAAATTATTTTATTTTCTCTTTTTGCTATTATCTGCACTCTGCTAATGATGATTAATGTGTTATATTTCAATGATTATCCTTATCACCATCGTACGGGGTTGGGATCGTCATAGGTGGTATTAGAGCTTTGGTTAACCTTAGTTCTGGAATTTAACACATTAAAAACCTCGTCAGAATAGAATTAGTAGTATTCTAAGACGAGTAGTTCATTAGAGATAGGACTAGTAATGTCCTAGAATGAGCTAAGAAGAACAGCAAAAATAATCTGATCAGTACATCGTTGTCTTTCCTTAAGTTCTTTTGCTCTACCATATGATAAAATTATCGTTTCTGAGGGCTGACTCTTTTCTTGCTTATACAGAACTTGATAGATAGCTACCGGAGCAGCAGTAGCTAGAGCAGGCCGTGGAGGCCAAGGAGGCCGGGGCAGAGGACGAGGAGATGTCCCCGCTGCAGAAGGCCCATTAATACAACCACCAGCCGCTCAGCCATTCGAGCTAGACCGAGTGGCCAAGAGATATAAGAATCTTGGGGGCAAAACCTTCTCAAAAACAGGGACAGTGATAGAGGCCTTATCATTGTTGAAAACATGCGAAAAGATCTTGGGAGGCCTGAGGCTCGGAGATTAGGACAAGGCATTTATAGGCGCTTGGCTTTCGCAAGATGAAGCAGAATTATGGTGGGAAGCCATCACCGCTGAGAACCAAAATGTAGGGAGAACATAGGATGATTTCAAAGCAATGTTTAAGGAGAAGTTCATCCCAGAACAAGCAATAGAGCACATGCATGATGAATTTGCAAACCTCCAACAAGGAGAGCTCACCTTGCAGGACTATCTCAATAAATTCACGCAGCTATCTCGCTACGCCCCAGAGCTTATCGCGACTGCCAAGTCCAAGAACAAAAGGTACATACATAGGCTAAAGCGTAAGTATCAAGATAGAGCCATGAGCCACATCAAACTAGCATTTTCACACTTAGTGGAAATGGGCTGAAATTATGAAGACCTGGACCAAAGGAACCTTGATCTAGACCGCACCAAGAGTCAAGCGGGGAACAAACGCAACCATCTGCGAACCAGGCTGAGTCCAGCAATGTTGCATCCACAAATCAGCAAACTATCAATCCGCCAAAGGGAAGCTGCTTTAATTGTGGTAAGATGGGACACTACTCTAATGTGTGCATAGCTCCAAAGCGACAGAGGACCAATTCACAAGGCTCAAGCTAGAACTCTCAGAATTCTCGATCATGCTTCAACTGTTGCTGAACATAACATCTCGTCAAATATTGTCCATTGCTTAAGAACGCAGAAGTTACTCATGTGTATAACGGGGCGAACCCGCCGGCTACTTCAGATGGAGCAGGTAAACCCGATGTTTTGGGAGGTACCCTTACAATTAAAAATATTCCTGTTTCTGTACTATTTGACATGGGTGCATCACGTAGTTTTATTGCTAGTAACACGGTTAACAAGTTAAAGATAAATTCAAGAAAGCTTAAAGAATTGATTAGGGTTCAAAATCCGATAGGAGGCTCGCTTGTTCTCATTTCATATTGTAATGTGCCAGTCTCTTATTCTTTTTACCGGTTTCCTTTTAAGTTGATCGTTATGGATTTTTCTGAATTCGATGCTATTCTTGGGCTTGACTGGTTAACGAAATACAAGGCCGAAGTAAATTGTGCGGAAATAATAGTAAAAATTAAAACGAAACTTGGATATATTACTGTACCATGCCATTGTTCAGATCCAGATAGAAGGAATTTTGGTCTGCGCTAGAAGTTATTCCCACTTCCTTAGAAAAGATTCCTGTTGTTAAAAACTATGCGGATGTGTGTGAAGAAGTCGAAAACTTACCTCCGCAAAGATAAATTGAATTCAAAATTGATCTAATTCCAAATTCCAGACCAGTGGTACATCCAATTTGAAGAATGACTCCAAAAGAAAAAAGAAGAATTAGGCGATCAAACTCGTCAACTGCTATGGAAGGGTCTGATCAGAACTAGCTTTTCTAGTTGGGGTGCAGCTGTAGTGTTTGTTCCTAAGTCAGACAGTACTCTCCGATTGTGTGTTGATTACCGAGACCTCAATAAGCAGACGCTCAGAAACAAATGCCCGTTACCCCGCATCAATGATCTGTTAGACCAATTAAGTGGGGCGAGAGTATTTTCCAGAATGGACCTAACTACAGGTTTCCATCCACTGAGAATTGCCAAAGAGTGTGTTCCTTTGATAGCTTTCACGGGTCTAGACATATTTTATGAGTGGTTAATAATGTCGTTCGGCTTATGCAATGCTCTAGCTTACTTCGTTGATCTAATGAATAGGGTGCTCAGAGAAGTTCTAAATATATTTGTCTTGGTATTCGTCGATGATATTTTAATCTACTCCAAATCAAAAACCGAGCATGAAAAACATTTAGAACAAGTGTTGGAGATTCTGAGAAAGAACGTCTTCAAAGCCAAATTTTCTAAATGTATCTTCTGGTAGGAAGAGGTGAAGTTCCTTGGCCATGTCGTGTTGAAGGAAGGAATTTCTGTAGATCCGAGCAAAATTACAGCAATTCAAGACTGGAAGCAGCCCACTACACCTACAGAGGTCCGAAGTTTCATGGGGTTGGCTAGTTATTATCGAAAATTCATTAAGGATTTTTCGAAGATATCCGGTCCATTAATAAAGCTTACAAAGAAGCACGAGAAATTTAAGTGGACTTTCGACTGTGAGGGATCTTTTCAGGAATTGAAATCAAAATTGACAACTGCTCCAGTATTAACCATTATCGATGGCAATCAGGATTTGACGGTATGGACGGATGCTTCTATTAGAAGTCTTGGTGCAGTATTAATGCAAAGAGGCCAAGTAGTCGCTTATGCAAGCAGCCAGCTGAAATCGCATGAGAAGAATTATGTGACTCATGATCTTGAGTTGCTAGCCATCTTTTTTGCTTTGAAAATCTGGAGGCATTACTTATTGGGTAAGAAATTCGAATTGTTTACATATCATCAATCATTGAAGTATTTGTTCACCCAAAAAGATCTGAATTTAAGACAGCAGCGTTGGCTAGAATTTCTCGCAGCATAAGATCTAGATATTCTGTATACTCCGAGGAAAGCCAACGTTGTAGCTGATGCGCTTAGCAGAAAAACTGCAATCATTGCCAATCTTATAATTACGCCTTCATTGATTGATAAAATATCTGCTATTCAGAAGAATGATCACTTCATTCAAAGGATCAGAGAGGGAATACAGAAAGGCGAGCTCTCGAGTTTTCAAGTGGATAAGGAAGAAGTTCTGAGATTAAAGGGGAGGATATGTGTTCCCAACATCCCAGAGCTCAAAACGGAGGAGCTAGATGAATGTCATAAATCCAAGCTTTACATTCACCCCGGGGTAAGTAAATTGTACAACGATATCAAACGCACCTTCTGGTGGAGGTCCATGAAGTGGGACATTTCTTTATATGTTAGAAGGTGCCCTACTTGCCAACTAGTCAAAAGCGACCAACAGAAGCTGGCCGGATTGTTGCAACCGTTGGAAGTCCTAGGTTGGAAGTAGGAATAGATTTCTATGGATTTCATAGATGGTTTGCCCCGGACCAAGAAAGGTAATGACAATACTTGGGTGATCGTAGATCGCTTCATGAAGACCGCCCATTTCATACCTGTCAGATCCAACAGAACCGCCCAAAGTCTAGCACAAATTTATTTCAAAGAGATCGTTAAGCTGCATGGAGTTCCTATCAGCATTGTCAGTGATAGAGACCCAATATTTGCTAGCAAATTCTGGGAGGCATTCCAGACAGAATTGGGAACAAAACTGAACCTGAGCACTACTTATCACCATCAGACAGATGGCCAAACTGAAAGGGTGAACAGAATTCTAGAAGATTTACTGCGGGCTTGTATTATTGATTTTGGCAGGTCATGGGAAGATCACTTGCATTTGGCAGAATTCTCATATAACAACAGCTATCAAGCAAGTTTGAAAATGTTGCCATTTGAAGCATTATATGGTAGACCGTGCAGATCTCCTGCATGTTGGGTAGAACCTGGCAACAGACTTGTGTTGGGACCCGATATTATTCGAGAAGCATCAGATAAAGTCGATTTCATCAAGAAACAATTGAAAACCGCACAAAGCCAACAGAAAAGTTATGCGGATTCTAGAAGAAGAGATTTGGCATTCGCTGTTGGTGATTATGTTTATTTGAAAGTTTCTCCGATGAGAGGAACAATACGATTTGGTAAAACTGGGAAGTTGGCACCTAGATTTATTGGCCCCTTTCCTATACTTGAACGAATTGGAACTCTTGCTTATAGGTCTCAATTACCTAATTGGTTGCCTGGAGTACATGATGTGTATCACGTATCTCAACTTAGAAGACATGTGCATGATCCAGATCTTGTTGTAGAAGAAACAGTGCAACAGGACTTGGAAATTACTCCAGAATTAGCAGTCATAAGAGAGTCGTTAAAAATTGTTTGCAAAGAAACTAAAGAGCTAAGGAGCAAGAAGGTTCATTTAGTTAAAGTGCAGTGGAGTAGTGATCCTAGAGACTGTACTTGGTTGACTGAGGAAAGCATTAAGCAAGCTTACCCCAAGTGCAGAGGGGACATCTCTGACTAACTACGGTGCAAGGTACCTTTACAATACTTTGCATTTCCATTTTTGTTTCCTACTATACTGCTGTTTCCTTTTCGGGGATGAAAAGTTTTAAGTGGGGGATATTGTAACAACCCGGAAAATAAGAGCCAATTTAAAATTTTTAATTGGTTATTTTAAAGAAATTTGAGCAATTGAAATAGAATATTTCAATAAAATAAAGAGTTAGAAATGGTGCGGCAGTTTGAAATTTTAAATTCAAACTTTGACTGACTTTACCGGGTGCAAAATAAACCGGACTTTCTTGAAACCAAAAATGTTTAAATTTGTTTATGAATATCTTTCTAACGAATCTGAAAAATCAAAGTTTCATAGTGGGAATCAATAGTTATGGCCAAATGAATTTTCAGAAAGGTCGCTATAGAGAATATATAACCCTTGAAAGCAGACATTTTGCAAATGACCTCAGAATTCGACGAAACCACTTTTGTTGGATCCGGGATGTCAAATTATTGCTAGGTTCCAAATTTCGTAATTTTTGAAGTTAATATGTGAGCATGGCAAAAGAAAACGTGTTTGGTTGATTTTTGTTAAATTTGATCGACCAGAAAATGGCCATCTTTCAAACGGTCTCAGAATTCGATGAAACTAGTTTTGTTGGGACCATAGCGTCAGAACATAGCTAGATTTATTTTTCTGAAATTTTTGAAATCAGTTTGTGGCCCTGGCAAATTGAAATATATGTTCAAATCGAATATTGAATGTTTTATACTTTAATTTGAAGAATAACTGACTGTAACAGTCGAATGGGCCTTCAAAACATATCCCATTGTGTTCGGGATAGGGGTATTTGACAAGGGGCGACAGTTGTTGGGTTTGAAAAGGAGTTCATTTTTTAAAACCCTAATTTTTTGAAATATATATATATATATATAAATATATATATATATATATATATATATATATATATATATATATATATATTCCGGCCAATCAGAATTTTCCTTCGTAAAATTAAAAATAAAAAAATCCCTCAAAAACCCGGCTCTCTCTCTCTCACCGATGAGGCACAGTGCTCCCACCTTCCCATCGATTTTCCGACCAAACCAGGAAGAATTACACCCCCGCCCTTTGGAACTTTTTGAAGCCCTCTCCTCCCTCTTCAAATCAATACCTGTTAGGCCCCCTATCGCTACGCCATCGAGGAGAACGAGCTCCCCAAAGTCGGATACTTCACCGTGCCATCACCGTCTGCTCGGACCACCGAACTGTGTCGAACCCCCAGGCGCAGGCGTGCCTTTCGACCCTCTTCCACATGGTGTAACCTGATCTGAGCGAAGCGTGACTGATTGAAGGTTACTTGCATACCTAGTTTTGATGATTAAACTGAGGTATACGGCCTTGTTTTTCAAAACCGAATATAGCACTTTTAAGTGTTGCAAATCATGATTTTAATATAAAAATCGTATCTTTTTGCTATGTTGACGAAATTCGATGAAACAGGAATCATCGAGACCGTGTCGACTCTCTCTACATTCTAGAAGTGTCCGTGGACTTTTCTGAGCTCGCTACGATTTTTAGCAAAGCAACAAACCAATGTGAGATTTCTAAACTGAAATGTGAATGGAAATGGGTTGTACAAGTTATATAAGCAAAATATAAATTATATACGTGTTGTATACCTCATGTACATGCTTTGTATAAGTTATATGAGCGATGTATGAATAATACATGAATTGTATAAATCATATGCGTGTTGGAATGGAAATAAAATATATTTATATACAAATATATATATATATATATATATACTCCCCTCATCCACAAACCATGGACGATATTTATTGATTGTGAATTGGCATGAAAAATTTGGTGAATAATGCGAATGGTTGATAGGATTGTTTGTGGTTGATATTGTTTGGATTGTGGTTGAAAAATACCATTATGGTTGAAAAATACCCATTTGTGGTTGAAACAAAAATTAGAATAAATTGTGGAAAAGAAAAACATACTCGCCTACGTGCGAATTAGATGTATGAAATCCCCATTGTCAAAAAATGTGAGGTTTTAAGGTAGAGCGAGGAGCCGTACTTGGGACGGTGCCGGTTTTAAATACCCTGTCGTTATGCTGTCGAAATTTTCAAAAATATTCATGTGTTAGAATTATTTTCATGTTTTGAAACTTTATTCATCTGTTGAAACTTTACTCATGTGTTGAAACCATATTCATGTGTTGAATAGAAATTCATGTGTTGAAACCATATTCATGTGTTGAATAGAAATTCATGTGATGAATAAAATTCTTTGAAAAATAAAAATAACATTTTATCACATATATAAACCTTATAAACTATTCGTGTTTTAAATAAATTGTTTTAACATTAAAAATAACATTTTTATTATATATATAAACAATAGAAATCAATCATGTGTTGAATAAAGGATTAGAACGATAAAAATCATATTTTTATCGTATGTGTGAAGTGGATAGTATTCAGGTGTTGAATATATAGATTGAACAATAAAATCTACATTTGTATTGTGAATATGAAGTGCTAAAAATGTTCATGTGTTGAATAAATATTTTTGGATGATAAAAATACCATTTTTATCATGTAGACGACCCGCTAAAAATATACAAGTGTTGAAACAAATATATGTTTGCTATGAATATTATTTTTAACCTGTTTGTGAACTAAATAAAACAGTCTTGTGTTGAAATATATTTTTGTTCGCTAATAATATCATTTTTATGCGAAATATGAAGTGTTAAAAATAACCACTTGTTCAAATAAATATGTGTGAGTTGAAAAGATTATTTTTAACATGTGTAGGAAGTGTTAAAAATAACCATATGTGGAAATAAACCTTTGTTCGCTAGAAATATTATTTTTAGCTTAGTTTTGCATATATATATATATATATATATATATATATATATATATATATATATGTGTGTGTGTGTGTGTGTGTGTGTGTGTCGAACAGGAAAATGGATTAGCTGTTGAGTAAAGAAATTATTTGCGTGCCCGACAAATAGGTAAACCTTAATGAGTTGGATGCGCAATTTTATTATTATATCAACCCCTGTGAATGCCATTAGATGCGGAGTGCTAGTTGTTCTGTTTGTAATAATAATAAAACGTCGCCATAGGATAGTAACAATTAATTTTGAACTACACTACATGGCATACTTCTTGAAGATAGGCATACTTCATCGTATACTACATAAGCATTTGGAGGTTGTGTGACGAGGTTGAAGATTTACCATACGAGCGAGAGGCTTGTACGGCAATAACTATATATTACATATTGAACTGATGACTGATCTGGACTATATAAATTGTAACGGTAAATTGCAAGATTAATAAAAACCTCACACGGGTCTGGAGATGACAATAAACACGTCTCTCTAGTCATTAAGGCACAAAAACCATTTATAGGGTGACGAGAATTTATTCTCTGGAGTTATGATCTATACACACTCCTCTGTGGACACCGAAATATATCAATATAAATATGTGCATGATTATTAGGATTTATTGGGTACCTAATACGGTCCAATAAATTTCCAAACCCCTTCCCGTACAAAGGAGGTTATGGCGAAATTTTTCGAAATTTAAAGGGTTAATGAAATATTTGAAGTGAAAACGATATTGAAATCGTCGAATAAATTATATATATATATAAATTAAATAAAACGAATCGAGCCCTTGTAGTTCGCGTTTTGAAATCGTAACTTCAAACGATTATACCGAAAGATCCGACCATCGTATTTTCATGAAACTGGAACCGTTGGGTTCGCTTTGGGAAAATCTTCCCAACTATATAACCTTTTTTAAGATTCAACAGTTAGATTTTCATATATTTGTAAAACAAATTTAGGGAAAAACAGCGCTAGTGCCTTGGCACGACCTGAAACGTCGTTTAATTAAATAGGGCCGTTTTTTTATAAATAAAAAAGGCGATATATCGTTATAAAATAGTATACTATATAAACTGGGAATAAACCAATTCTACTTGGTTTGCTTGATATTTGATGGTTGAATGTGTTTGACATGAAAATTATACTAAAGAACTGAAATGTGAATGTCGAATAATTTAACCATGTGAAGAATTGATTTGAAAATTAAATATACGTGAATTATTTGAAAAGGCCAAGTTAATTCTCATTTCAAATAATTGATCGATGGTTAGAAGTCGAAGAGTCGAAGACGGTTCAAGACCGACGATCTTCACATTTGATAGATGAGCGCTACTGATGCTCATGATTAGAGTAGCTACCTTGAAGGAGCTGAAGTGGTAGCGGTCCGAACGTATTTGTTGATTGTACGAATATGCGAGGAATATGGTGCCTCCAGCTTCGTTCAAACCCAGAACGAATTTGTAAATGGACTATGTGTCTGACATTGGATTTTGTTCTATGCTGATTGATCACTATTAAATATATATCTGTTTGGCAGCAGAGAATTTATTCTCTTGCTTAACGCCCTTCTCTGAGACGTACGAGCTCAGAGGTTATATATCGATAGAAATCAGTCGCATGGAGTGAATTTCCTGTGTGGCACGCTTAAGTGGCAGATGATCAAGGCTTCTGTTGAAAAAGCAAAGTCTTGTGGTTGATGATCAAAGCATGGTCTATGTGGCGTAGCTTTGTGTATAGCATTGATTCGCGAGCCTCACACCTCGGTATTAGTCAAAAACGGGATAAGGACCCATGGAGTGCACGAAGTTTCTTTCTAGCTATGAGTGATGTCAGTTACCTACTGGCCCTGATATTTATACATACTTTTTACCTGTGTGGTTGTTGGAATGCAAGGCGCCTCGGATATAGGCCCTATAGGATTGGGAAACGTGTGTTCAGGAATACTAATCCTCAAAAGTAAGAGAGGACCGTCCTTGAAGGTTCCAAGGATCGCTGTGTGTGGTCATGAGACATTTGCTAGAGTGTCTCGAACGGAGAGGAGCTTTCCCCATGCCTTGACTCATGATGGAATCCAATTTCCAATACGAAATTGCGTATTTGATTGTATTACTAGTATGGAAACATGATATATGGTACCCATGCCGTCTATGATTTATATTTATGATGGAAGTTGTTTTTGAAACATATATGCACTAGTAATAATATCAAACACTTCTATTTTATATGTATCAAGCATTTCTTGGCCATTATAAGGTAAAAATCTATCCTCCGGCTTGTGTTGCATTGTGTGATGGGACCTGAGTCTTATAATGGTTTCATTTTTATAAAAAGCATTACGATGATTTAATAATTTACTTTATTTCATGCACTAGCAATCATTGGAGTAAACCCGTTCCGCGAAAGTGGTGTGGTCCTATGATTTGCCTTATTATTGTTGTTTAATTAGTTAAGTAGATTTCTCATACCAGTCCCATGACTAAGTCGTAGTTTGTTTCACCTTGCAAACTATGGTGCCCTTATTTTCACACGGGCAGTCTAGTATCAGGTAGCTTGACATATTTTGGCTTTGCACTGCAGCAGGAGTGCATCTTTTGGCTCATGGCGAGGCTTGACTTCTCAGTGTTGACTATTGATATTCCGCCATTATTATCTATGTATATGATTCCGCCTCTGGCAATGTAGACTGATATTTCTTTTATGTACTCTCTATGTATATGTACCGCTTATGGCGATGTAGACTGATCATGTACTTTTATGCACTAAGTTGTATCCTGCACTTTGCTCTCTGATGTTGTGACATATTATGATTCCGCTGTCATATTTATGTAAATTATTTTATTTTCTGTTTTTGCTATTATCTGTACTCTGCTAATGATGATTAATGTGTTATATTCCAATGATTATCCTTAACACTGTCGTACGGGTTGGAATCGTCACATTTATCTTCCGCTGTGTTGTTTTATTTATTTATTCTTGTAATTTACCCGTTCTATACAACAATAACGCTTCATGGACATTGATGCATTCCCTTTGTGAGTCACATTAATGGACATGGGGTATTACAGAGGCCGAGTTGGATGTGGACGGGGGTGTGAGGAGCTCTGACGTTGGCGGCGGTCTTCGGAGTCTCAGATCGGTCGACGATGGTCCATGGTGCGTGCGTTTTGAGGAAGGGCGGTGCGAGGCTCAGCGTGAGCGACGGCCTGGGAATGGAGCATACTACAGAAGGAAAGGGGAGAGAGGAAATTGAGGAAAGGATTGTTTCAAATTTTTATTTAATTATATATTAATGTAATAAAGTTTGTAATCTCATATCATACTCAAATCTAATCAGAGTTTGATGATTTTCGTTGTGTTAGAATCGTCTTTCCATGATCTACAGCATGGAGCAGCCCAGATCTGAAACGGAGTGCATTGAAATTTCAGACAAAAATCACTGTGAGAATTCTTTATTTTTAATAACTAAAATTTATTAATTTCTGATCGTGTTGGAAATCAAATCTGCTGTTAAATTCAATTTGTTATATATGTAATTTGACTGGCTTGATAATACTGTTATGTTGATATGTGGATTGGAATTATCATGTTTGTTAAAATAAGATTGTTCAAAATAATTATATCATGTTTGTTAAAAAAAGATTGTTGTAAATAATTATATCATGTTTGTTAAAATAAGATTGTTGAAAATAATTATATCATGTTTGTTAAAATAAGATAGTTGTAAATAATTACGTCATGTTTGTTAAAATAATATTGTTGAAAATAATTATATCATGTTTGTTACAATAAGATAGTTGAAAATAAATTTAACATTTTGCTCGTTAGATTGTTGAAATTAACATTGGTGTTAATTAGAGAATTTGATAAAATCAAATTATCATTTTGCTCGTTAGATTGTTGAAATTAACATTTGTGTTAATTAGAGAATTGGATAAAATCAAATTATCATTTTGCTCGTTAGATTATTGAAATTAACATTTGTGTTAATTAGAGAATTGGGTAATATCAAATTATACTTTTACTCGTTAGATTGTCAAAATTAACATTGAATTGTTCACAAATAAAAACATTCATTTTTATTTGTCAAATTTTACATTGAATTTGTAAACAAATAAAAAATAGTCATTTTTATTTGTTATGTGAAGGATAGATATTTGTAAGCAAATAAATTTATATTTTTAATTGTCATGCTGAGATTAGAAAATGTATGCAAATAAGAATACTCCTTTTGATTTGTCATTAGAGAACATAGAAATGTTATGTTAGCTAAAAATATCATTTTAATGAAATTATCAAATTTAACAAATTAGAATTTTATATTATAATTGTCAGGTTTAAAAAACTTGAATTGTTAAATTATGTTAACGATAAAATTTACAATTTTTATCGTATATGTAGAAAGGATTAAAAATATTCATATTTTTAGATCCAAAAGTGGCTCTAACACCCAAATTATTTGAATATGCTGAGATTTATGTCTAGAATTGCAAGAAGTTACAGAAAACACGCAAGATTTATAGTTGTTCGGCAATAGCGAGCCTACGTCCACTTTATATCCTTGATTATACGCAAGATTCAAGTACAATCGGTGATTTCTCTCTCAATCTCACTTTTACAATGATGGTTCACTCAATAATTTCGAGCTAAGATTGATAAGAAATAGCAGAATAGTAATAATAATGGAAACAATGCTCTAAACTTCCAAAAAGATCTTGAAAAATGCCAAGTACGGGACTATATATAGGTGATATCTGCAGGCGGTTCGTGGTCACACGTGGCACAAATCCCGAGGATCTCGAACTGAATCATGAGTAGGTGAGGAAATGGTCAACATGGTGGTTATGGACATGTGTCATGAGATCCTGAACTCTCGGATCGTGGAAGACCAGGCCATGGTCTTTATTTTTCAGCTCTATGGATCGGGTCGTGGAGCACTAATAACGAACGGGTCGTTATGGGGCAAGCACGAATAGGTCTTGATGGGTTATGCTTGATCCGAGGATGGTTGAGAGATCACGAACGGGTTTTCAAGACGTACATAGGTGAAACTTCATATTGGGTCAATGTGTGAATCTTGGTGGCTTGATTCAAAAGCTAGCCAACATATTGCCCCCATCGAAGTATGTTTTATAAGAGATGGAACATGCTTCGAAATTGCTGACCCATTTTTCTGTGAAATGATGTAGATCAATTACCATGTCTGCTTGGAACGATGCACTGCTTTGAAGAGTTGCGTCTTCCAACGGGTATAAATATCAGAGTAGATCTTCGATCATTCCTTTATTTGTCAACCGATTCCCATCACTTAGATTCCGTAAGGCATTATGAGTAACCTATCAAGTAAGTCAAGTTTTTCTTTCTTTTTCCCTAAAAATTTTTTTTTTAGGGTTAAGGAAATCATCGGATCGTGATCCTCATCGTCAGGAATAGATCATGAACTGATGGTGAGTTGGGCCTTCATTCGAGCCATGTCAGGCTTGCCTAGGAGGTCACGGTCCGCTGGGCCGACCCGCTCCGAATATGACGAAAAAGGGGAGACTAAAAGCCACTTTGGTGGCTATATAAGCTTACTTCTTTTCTTCACTCCCCTTCTCCTTCTTCTTTTCATTGTCGCTGCCCTCCTGCTTAGAACGGAAATTCCAATTAAAGCCCTAATTCACAATTTCCAGAAACCATCCACTAATCTAAATTAGAAAGGTAGTTATATTGGAATACTCTCATATAATCGCATCCTCATCTCTCTTTGTTCCGTTCGATTTTCACTGGTACGGATGGCGAAGTTTGTGGTGTTTGAGATTATGAAGATGGCGATGGTGTAATGAGTTCTTGGAGGAAGGAGGGAGATGGCAAAGGAGAAGACAGGCTCCATTGGATTGGTTCGTGGATGGAAGGATGACTCGGATTGTGGTGATAGCGCGGCGGGAGGATTAGGGATGAAGATGGAGTGTTAATTTGGACAGCGGACCGGGTCGCGGGAATGGGAGAGCATCGGTTTGTGGTAGCCGTAAGTAAAGTGGATCGTGGGGGGTCTTTCACGATCCGTTCAGATAAAGCAGAACGGGTCACGATCTAGAGTATCCCACAATCCGAGACCTTTCCACAAGCTGATGCCTTACCACGAGCCGGGACCTGCTTCACGAACCAATGTAGTATCATGAGCCAAACCCTATCTCCCGAGCCATCTTGACCAACGATCCGATACACATGTTGACTAACAAATACAATGTAATTCTGATATACCAGTGGACAATTAGGTTAGAGCGTTCGAGATGAACTTTTTGGACTGGACAACAACATAACCTAGCAGCGGACAATGACCAATATCCTGTTTATCTAACTAACTTCATATTTTCTTAGTATATGCATATGCACACACTCGCACTTACACACACGAGGAACGGGTAATTGTGTTCTAATTTTCTCATGTTTACTTGCCAACGCAGCTATGTCTGATAAACGATCAATCGAAATGTCAGAGAAAGACACAGAATCAGAGTCATCAAAGCATTAAGATCCCAATACGCTTCCCACAGATTCAGATTGGGAGAATTCTGAACTCGATTATGAAACAGATACCGACATAGAATCAATGACTTCTGAAAGTACATCTCTTAAAGACGAGGATGATCGAGCTCCCGATGAAATCCCAAGTGTTGAGGAAGTGGAGAGGGAGAAGCTCAGTGATAGTCTAGTGTCCAAATTGGATGACGTAAAACTTAAGAAAATATGTTTAAGACATGGGAACCCTTGGGATGATGTGAAAACTCCAGAATATGGTGATAGTCCTCATTCTGCCCTGGAAGGGTACATGACTGTCAGCCATCTCATGTGCTGGATAGGCGCTATTCCTCCATTTCCTTCAATTGTAGTTGATCTTTTAAGACAGTTACACATTGCCCTCATTCAACTCCATCCTAATGCTTAGGCAGCTATGTACACTATTTACATTGCATATGCGGAGATTCTACAGACCGAGCTCACTTTCAAGGATTTTAAATTCTACTACCATTTCAAACACCGTTCCACAGGGACTCCGAATTTTTCTTTCTTCGAATCAATTGTCGATAGAAAGGTTTTATCGGTTGGCCATAGCAACATAGGGGATGCCAAAGCTGATTGGTTTTACATAAAGCATCAAGCCTGATGTGCAAGGAAGTGGCTACAAGCAAGTATGTTTTAAAAAATTCAAGTTATGCTCCGACTGCATAATTGGAGTGCTTATGTGTCCCTTTATTCTGTGTAGATCACAATTTTGCGAAAACAGAAGGTTCAGTGTATGAAGACTGACTGTCCCGCCTCCTCAAAAATAAATCAGACTTCTTAAAAATCAAGAAGTGTATCACGGACGAGAATCTTCACAAACACCAACTTCTGAGTGTAAGATTCGGACTTGGCGTGGGTGGCAAACCTTACAAATACGTGCCCCCGACTAAGGGAGAAGGGACCTCAGGGGTCACGAAGACAACCGAACTTCGCAAGAGTGCTTCACCAATGATCAATCAAGACGATGAGGATTTTAATGTATACAAAGTGGATGAGATCCGGACTGACGAACCAAAGGAGGTCCTAGCTTCTGAGGAAAAATCTTCCCCAAGGGCTCTGCCATCGGTTGAGCCCATCGCTCATGATACATTAACAAAGGAGCAGATATTCGGAGAATCAAACAAGATTCCCCTACCAGACGACATTTATACATAAGAAGACTTAGGAGGGGAACCATTCTATCCTATCTCTGAGGAAGTGAACGCTTCAGTCGGGGGAAAAGAAATCACACAGACGAACCTAACTCCGGGCCCTGTTCTGTTGGGGGGATTACACGGGATGCACAAATCACATGCACTACTCCTCACAACACTTCTACACCATTGGTGTTCATGGTTCTAATATATACTTGTTTCCTTTATAGGGGAGATGCCTTGTAAACAGTCATATTCTTATCGTGTCCTTCGCAAGAGTACCAAGGCTCCTTTCCAATGCCGAGCATGTTCGTAGTGATAGTTGGGGGAGAGACAGTCGTCGACCCCGTGATTCTTATCAATCTCACTCTACACGGTCTCGTTCTCTATCAAAGCAAGGTCTTGGGAAGTCCAACGGTCATCAAGTGCCTCCAGCAGGGGATAAGCAACTTCCCAAAGACTTGACTCCTCCAAAAAGTACATCCTCTCATAGCAAGTCTTCCAAGAAACACCATGAACCGAAAGAAGAAAAAAAAGACCCGAGCAAGGATTTAGAAAAGGAGAAAATAGTTATTGTCCCTTCTGGTCAGTGCAACTTGGATACTACCGCTGCACAGGATGTCGTTTACACCTCAGATAATCAGGCCAAACTGGAGCATTTGTGGAAGCAGTTTCCTGACATTTTCTTCGAATGGATGATGTTTGTTCCCGATCTTGAACCGGTTCCCGAGGAGTGGGATACAGAGGTCTTAGTGCAGGTGAGTCATGTGGCCAAACAATATATGGTGATGAAGAAGCACGCTGCCAAACTTTCTGCTGCCATCCATCACCTAGAAACGGAAGCGGCCAGATCCAGAGTGAAGATTGACAATGATGCTAGGGTCAGGAGCAAAATTGAAAAAGAACTAGAGTATGCACAAGCTCAAATCGCTTTAGCTCAGCGGAATGCGGGGACTTACAAATTAGAGCTAGAAAGCGCTAGGAAGTGCTTTCATACTGAGCTCGACTCAAACAGCCAAGAGCGTGTGACTCTGAAGAAGGAGGTAGAGGATCTCAGGACGATCAATACTGAATTGAGAACGACACACAGACCGTTTGGCCGCTGAGAAGGCTGCTTGGGAGAAAGATAAAGCGAGCTTGAAAGACCATCTCGCTCTTGTCGAGAAAGAAAAAGCGAGTCTGAATGACCTACTTGTTCACGCTGAGGAGCGTGCGGCTCTTGCTAAAAGTAATGCCAACAATGCTCTTGAATCGGCCTCCGCCACTGCTAATAAACTTGCTGCACTTGAAAATGAGATAGAAAGTTTCAATGAACTGCTTTTCAACTTCTTTGGTCAGGTTATTAAGACTTGAGAAATTTCTTGGATTCAGAATTATCACGTTACTTAGGCCAATGTATGGAATATGATTGTCGAGGTGAGAAGCAGCGATTGAAAGTTGAGGAGCTTGATGAAAATTAGCTTATGCAGACCTTTCTCAAAGGTGAAGAGCCTGAGGCTTTGGAGAAGGGCAGACGCCTAATCCAAGAAGAAATTGAGAAGGAGAAAAATAAGCTCAAAGGCAAGGATAAAATCGATGAAGGCTCAAGTTCGGTGGTGGAGCCCAAGACCTCCGAAATTGAGGAATATAATCCTGATGATCTGTTGATCCCCTTTGTTCCAACCCCTCCAGCTGTCGGAGCTACTATTGCAAGTTTGGGCGAGGAGTCTACTGAAGGTATCTCCATATTCTCTCCACAGTTTGTCAAATAAGTTATAACTTGTCGCCGTCTCGCGGGGCAGACAACTGAGACGACCACACTCTCTCCCGAACTACTAACATTTGTTTCTCATGATATAGGTGTCAAACCGGTCGAGAATGATGCGAAAGAGAAAACAGAGGTGGGGAAAGTTAGTGTCCCCTAAGGTGCTGGTGCTGAAGCTTCTGAGATTCGAAAGCAGACAGAGGGTACGACAAGTGATAAGCCCATTGTGGCTCCCGTCACCAGTGCTCCTGAGGATGCCAAAGTTATTGAGGCTTTGCGAGACACCGATGGTGGTCATAGGGATGAAGAAGATGAGGTTTCCATCACAGGGGAAGTCAAGGATGATGATAATGATATCTTGGATGACATGCAGGCTAAGAAAGAGAAACAATTGGCTTTAAAAAGGGAGGAATATGAGCCTCTATATGTGCCTCCTATCTCATAGGTAGATCCCAAAGCAGGGTTGGTCATAAAATTTTCTTCCAAATTGATAATTGCACAGCTTGCATCCCAGCCATCTAACCTTCCGTAGGATCCTCCTTCTGATAAGAGGAAGAGGAAGAAGCATGACCAATCTGATGCTGACAAGGAAGGGTTAGAAAAGCAGAAATGGGAGAAGAAGTCAAGATCATCCCCCAAGCATAAGTAGGGTGTATTTGTTGGTCCATATTTGCTTTTAGGCTTTCCACTAGCCAAGAAATGTAGTTGTGAGAATGGCCCTCACTTTTGTTCAGCTTTGTCTTGTATACCTGCGTTTGATGAATGAAAGTTTGTTTCTTTTGCATCATGGCGTACCTACAAGTTTAACTTTCCACACTTAGTCACAAACGTTTAGATCATAACTAAGTTAAAATCAAACCATAAGTCATTTCAGCAGTAAAAAATTTAAAATTTCTATACGACACACATATATATGCCCCTAATCAATCGTTAATACGATGCCTGGCCAGGACTTATTGAGGATTGATTATAGTCATGTGTGTGCTGCCCCTATTTCCAGAAATGATGGGTTTAGGCTCCACTTTTTGTTCCTGTTTCCAGTCATGTGACGGAATAGGAGCCATTTTTGGTGGCTTATGTCACTGTGCCTTTATACTCTCCTGGTTCTCCAGCGGGTTAGAGTTCGAGTTCGGTTCTTAATCTGCTCACCGATCCTTCAGCGGGGCAGAAGTTCTGTGGGTGCTAAGTCTCTAGTGCCTTTATACTCTCCCGATCCTTCAGCGGGTTAGAGTGTCGTCAAGGTGGTTTTATCGTGGTGCACCTTCACGCCTTGTGTACTTTGTCTTCGCGTCCTTTGTACTCTCTCTCTCTCTGATTTTGAGAGTTAGAGCGCAGATGGTGATGTGATCCACTTCGTTGCACCTTCGGGACTTAAGTTGTTGTTCACCCTCTAGTCTGATAGAAGGCTCTTTGAATCTGGAGTTTCGAGATCGTTGCATAGTTTCTAGCAAGTCTCAAAATGGTAATGATTTATGTTAATTAAAATAAAAGAGCAGATAAGTAACGGTGCAGTAAAGGTAAATGACACGCGAT
Source organism: Allium sativum (assembly GCA_030737875.1). Classification (NCBI taxonomy): domain Eukaryota; kingdom Viridiplantae; phylum Streptophyta; class Magnoliopsida; order Asparagales; family Amaryllidaceae; genus Allium; species Allium sativum. Next base: position 211,800,401 of record CM060924.1, read on the forward strand.
GTTTTATAGTGGTCTGGTCGAGTCATGACCTATGTCAACTTTATAATCTTTTTCTCAAGTAACCAAACTGTTCTAGGCAAGTCGTGCCTTTTTACATGGTCCTAAAAACAAAAGAATAAATTGACAATTTTATGTCAAGTAATGCCGCAGATGTTGGGCATTCCATACTCTGGGGATTTCATCTCCATCCACGGTTGCAAGCTTGAAGGTCCGTTATCAAGTCTCCAGAGGATGGCATACGGTCCTTCCCACTTTGGGCCCAGATGTGCTGGGGTGGAAAACATGTTTCAAGACTAAGTCTCCGGGTTCAAAGGTTCGAGCTCGAACCTTTTTATTATAGTACCGGGCGACTTGTTGCTTACACCTTAAAGCGCAGAGGTCGGCTTCATCCCTCTTTTCTTCAACCATATCCAGGGATTTAAGGACCAGCTTATTATTGGTCATTGGGTCAAAATAAGCAGTTCTGTGAGAGGGTACTTCTAATTCAACTGGGATGACTGCTTCTGCTCCAAAAGCGAGGGAGAAAGGTGTATGGCCTGTTGCCGACTTGTAAGTTGTCCTATAGGCCCATAATGCCAAGGGTAATTCATCGACCCACATGGCTTTGATCCGCTTCAATCTTTTCTTCAGAATGGATTTAATCACTTTATTTGCCGCTTCCACCTGCCCGTTTGATTCCGGATATGCTATAGAGGTGTATCTTTTCTCAATGTGGTACATTTGGCAGAAACCACGGAACTCGTCGCTATCAAATTGGGTTCCGTTATGATGACTTTTAGAATCTCGAATCGACATATGATGTTTCTGATGAGGAAGTTAATTATTCGCTTGGTCGCGATCGTGGTCAACGGTTCTGCTTCGACCCACTTCGTGAAGTAATCCATGGCCACAATGGCGAACTTTGCTCCGCATTTCGCATGGGGAGACTTCCAATAATGTCGATTCCCCACACAGCGAAAGGCCACGGGCTCATCATCGTCTTCCACTGGCTAAGGGTGCCCTAGGGATCTTGGAAAACCTTTGGCATGCATCACATCACCGTGCATATTTAGTTGTGTCCTTGTTTATAGTAGGCTTGAAATAGCCATACCGCAATATCTTCTTTGTCGGCGTTTGTCCTCCAATATGGTCACCACATTCACCTTCGTGCACTTGTTTCAGTACACGCTTGATGTCTCCATGGGCTATGCACCAGAGAAGAGGCATCAAGAATACCTACCTATATAAGATTTCTCCTTGCAAAATGTATCTAGAGGCTTTTCGGATAATAGCATGCCTCTCGCTCTTCTTGGTCGGAAGCATTCCATTCATCAAAAATCTCTTTATGGGTGCCATCCATGACTCCCTTTCTGGTTCAATTTCCAATACGGGATCAACTTCCATCTGATCAACGCTTGGAGAGTGCAATATTTCAATTGGGACTAGCTCAGTGTCTTCAGGACAGTCGGAACTACCCATCTTTTCCAACTTGTCTACTTTTTGATTTTCTCTCGAGGGATATGGGATATGCTGTAATGATCAAGGTTTTCCAGCAGTTTCCTTAATTCTTTTAAATAGGATATCAGTCTTGGACTTTTGGCCTGAAATTTCTCATTAATCTGGTTCACAACTAACTTGAAGACGCAAAAGATATCTAACTTCATTATCTCCAACTCTTTTGCAAGCTTTAGCCCAGCGATCAGGGCTTCAAACTCAGAATCATTATTCATGGCATGAAACTCCAATCTAAGAGCGTAGTATATTGATCGGTCTTCGGGAGTCACAAGCACAACTCCAGCACCAGATCGTCTGTCATTCTTGGCGCCATCAGTATATAATTTCCAAGCATTAGGATCAAGAAGTCGTTTTGGAGAATCAGCTTCTTCACTCACTACGTCATCCTCTGGGATAGTGAACTCTACTATAAAATCTACCAACACCTGCCCCCTTATTGATCGTCGAGGCTGGAAATCCAAATCAACTCAATGTTCCATCTGAGTAATCTTCCTGAGGCCTCTGGTGTCTATAAAACTTGTCTAAGTGGATGTTCAGTGTACATGGTGATAGGATGAGCTTGAAAATAGTGGCGAAGCTTCCGGGAGGCGATTAGTAAGTTTTGCGCGAGCTTTTCTATTCTTGGGTAGTTTTGTTCGGCTGCCGCTAACTTCTTACTCACATAGTACATTGGCCTCTGAACCTTATCTCCTTCCCTTACCAAGGCTGAGCTGATCGCATGGGACGACACAGATAAGTAAACGAACAAGTCTTCATGATCGAAAGGTTTTGACAATATCAGGGGTTTCTCAAATGATCCAGGAGGTTCTGAAATGCCTTCACACAATCAGGAGTCCATTTGAACTTACGTTTTCCTCACTTTATCAACTCGAAAACGGAATACACTTGTCCGTAGCCATGGAGATAAATCTACTCAACGCAGCCACTTTTCCTGTGAGGCTTTGCACATCTTTGATTTTTTCCATATTTCCGAATGTTTCTAATTGTCGTGATTTGGTTGGGGTTGATTTCAGTTCCGCGTGAACTGACGATAAATCCAAAGAACTTCCCAGAGGCAACCCCAAATGAACATTTCATAGGGTTAAGCTTCATCCCGTATCTTCGAAGGATATCAAACATTTCTGCTAAGTTGGCAGTGTGGTCGGATGATTGTCTAGACTTCACTAACATATCATCGACATATACTTCCATCGTCTTCCCAATTTGGTTGTAAAACATTTTATTTACCAATCATTGATAGGTAGCACCGGCTTTCTTCAAACCGAATGGCATCACTCTGTAGCAATATAACTGTAAATCTGTGACAAAGCTGGTATGCTCTTGGTCTGGGACGTGCATAGGGATTTGATTATATCCCGAATAGGCATCCATGAAGGAGAGGAGTTCGTGACCTTCCGTCGAATCCACCAGCTGATCAATTCTCGACAGTGGAAAACTATCTTTTGGGCAGGCTTTGTTTAAATCTGAGAAGTCAATACAGGTATGCCACTTCCCATTAGCTTTCTTTACCAGGACTGGATTCGAGATCCATTCTGGGTAGGTTAAGTCTCTGATAAATCCATTACTTCTCAGTTTTTCTACTTCTTCCTTCAAGGCAGCGGACCTCTCTGGGCCAAGCATTCGCCTTTTTTGTTTAACGAGTGGATGCTTCAGATTGATGCTTAATGAATGGCTCTTAATCGAGGGGGATATTCCACACATGTCAACGTGAGTCCAGGCAAACACATCTAGATTAGCCTTCAAGAAATTCGTTAAATCTCATGCTCGAAGGGGATCCAACTGAGATCCAATCTTTAGGACCTTCTCTGGGTCACTATCATCGATTAGTACATCCACAGTCATTTCATTGGGAGTTGCCATTCTGCCCCAGGTCCTTCGTCCACTTTGGGATCTATGTCCTCGGGCAGTTCTCTGGGCGACTCTGCCAGAGTTATCGTCTTTAGTTGCTATGACATCTCCTCCCTTGGAGGGGAGGTGGTGCCCTTTGTTTCTAAATCTCTTCCTTTTCGCAAAAACTTTAGTTCCTGTAACAACCCGAAAAATTAGAACCAATTTTAAAAAAAATTATTTTGGCTATTTCGGTGAATTTGGAATAGTTAAAATAATTTATTTTAAGTAATAACGATTAAAAATTTATTTTAATCGAAGATAGAACAAATATATTTATTTTAATTCCAAAAGGAATTGGAATGGCATGGCAGTTTGAAAAGCCAAAGTTGAACTTCGGCTGAATACACCGAATTCGGAATTCAACGGATTTTAGTGAAACCAAAGATATCTAAATCTGTTTGTAAATATCTTTCCAAAGAATCCGAAAAATCGAGATTTCATTGCGGCAATCAAAAGTTATGGTCAGTTGGATATTCATGACAGTCGCTATAGTATAATCGATAGCCCGTATAAAAGGTCATTTTTCAAACAACCTCCGTTTTCAATGTAACCACTTTTATTGGAGCCGGAATGTCGAATTATTGTTAAGTTTAATTTTCCGGAATTTTTCAAATTAATATGTGAGCGTGGCAAAGGAAAATGTGTTTTGTTCAATTCAGTCAAATTTAATCGACTGGAAAATAGCCATTTTTCAGACAGTCTCAGACTTCGACGAAATAAATTTTGTCAGGATTGTATCGTCACAACGAAGCCATAAATAAATTTTATTGATTTTCTGAGTCCATATGTGGCCCCGGTGAATTTAAATGTACGTTCGAATTTATTTAATAAAGGATTTAAATATTTAAATTAGAAAAAACAGGTAGCATACGTTCGTTTGGGCCCACGAGGCATGGCCCATTGGATCTGGAATAGGGGTAATTAGGTACGAACGACAGTCGTTAGGCTGAAATAGGAGAAAGTTGCTAAACGGGCCTTTATCGGGTTAATTAATAATTCAATAATAATCAAAACCCTAATATTCTATTATAAATATCCGCAGTACTGTTCATTCTCATTCCCAATCGTTTTGGCCGCCCCTCCTTCAATTCTTCTTCCACGAATTCCTCCATCTCCACAAAGAATTAACCCATTCTACTTTGGAGTTTTCTTCAGAGATTTTCCTCCTCTTCATTTCTATACCTGAGTCGAACCCTCTCGTGCTACATCCCTCGAGATCCGCGCTCCTGAATGCATGGCGTTCGAAGCTCCGTCAAGCCCACCAGGCTGTGTCGCAGCCTCCCTAACTCCTGGACCGTGTGCGCCACTCCAAGCTGAACCACCTCCAACAAACCGCTCCTCCAATCGATCATCCAATCTCCTTAAAATTGGAATCAAAGTTTTGAACATTTTCTGAAACCCACGGCATGAAATCAACAAAGGAATTGTGACACTTATTTTCCACTACAAAATGATATTTTATTTATAAAATTGATAAATTATTCATACGAGATCTGAATTTGAAAATTTTAGATCCGGTTGGACCCTAACATCGAATAGAACTTGTTGAAACTGATTGGAACAATTTCTGAATTCGTTTGGATTTTTAAAATCTTCTTAAAGCAAGGTGAGAATTCCTGTTTACAAAATTAATTTTTAAATTTATTATTTTCCCAATAATTAATTTTGTTTATGTATGTAATGATCTAGTTCTACGATGAAAATCTATTATTTATTTCATATTAGTTATTCTAGATCTGATTCTACGATGAAATTTTATTCTTTGTTTCGGATCCATTATGTTAGAATTACCGATGCAATAAAAATCTCAACTTTATTGAGATTTCCACGTAAAAATAAATTACTAAACGTTTAATTAATTATTGTTAATCGAAATTCTTGAATTTATGATTATAATCATATTTGCGATGTCTTGTGCTTGGATTTTATTGTTGTATGAATTGCGATGTTTTGGAATATCCATGATGGTTTAGATCTATGTCATATAATAAAAGTTCCTATTTATGTAGATCTGTAAACACTGATTAGATTAGATCTAGTTTTAAATAAATGAATAAAAAGATTCAATTTTTAATATTGTTAGTTTACACAAGATTGTTTCCATTGAAAAGATTCAATTTTTAAATGAAATATTATGTATTGATGTGAATAATGTTATGATTGTTGACACCAAAAATATAATTTTTGTTACATGTATTGATTTGAACCATGTTATGAATGTTGACATAAAAATTTAGAATATTGTTACATGTAGTATTATGGAAATTTACACTAAATGTTAACACCGAAGTTTAATGTGATTGCATGTATTGATATGAGTAATTGACCTCATTATTGACACCAAAATATTAGTTGTAATATAGAAGTGATATAAAATCGAAATTAAAAATGAACATTATTTTTAGCATTATTTTAATACATTGAAAATAAACATAGAAAAAGGAAAATATTTTATTTGCATTTTTATATGCATATAAACATAGAAAAAGGAACATATTTTATTTGCATTTTTATATGCAAGTATAGACATAGAAAAAGAAGCATATTTTATTTGCATTTTTATATGCAAATATACACGTAGAAAAAGAAGTACATTTCTATTTGCATTTTTATATGCAATTAAACCACAGTAAAGAATTACATTTTTTTTGTTATGTTGAATAGGAAAAAAGTACACTTTTTGGCAAAGCCAACGGGGTTGAAGGACCCCGACCTTTTTATTGAAGTATATAGAGAAAAAACAAAGTCATTCTGGAAAAACCAAAATGAAGAAAACAGGGACAACAATACTTCAAGCACAGGAAACACAAAAGAAAAAACAAAATACAAAAGCGAGAAAACATCAAAGCTACAATCATGCAGAGAATTGAAGAATAATTCCTGGTTCAATGGCAAACTGAGTGTACTCAAGATCATCACGGATTTCATGCTCCAACCAAGCTTTGAAAGCATCTTCATTCTTCTTGAGTTCAGTTTTGAAAACAGCATTATTTCTTTCTTTCCAAACACATGCGACGAACTTTTTCACAACCATATTAACGCATCTTTTTCTTTTGTTCTTGCAGCCAGTATTCTTATAAATGTTATCCCATTCTTCGACGTTGGAAACTAAGTTGCAGCTGAGCCTTAATTTGTGTTTGATGAAGTTCCAATAGGTCTTAACAATCACACAATCAAAGAACAAGTGGTCTATTGATTCAGGGTTAAGGTTGCAGAGTTTGCATGTGCTGTCAACATTCATCCCACGTGAGATCAATAAATCCTTTGTAGACAAGCCTCTGTTCAACACCTTCCAGAACAAAAGGTTTTCACTGCGGAGCTATCATGTTTCCATGTTCTTCTGCGCCATTTCCAGTTACTAAGATCTTCTTCTTTTGTGAGAGCTTTGTACACAGTTTTAATTTTAAACTTGCCATCATTTTTCACCCAACTAGCCAAGTCCGTGTGGAAGGAGTGCTTCCATTTAGATCTTATAGTGCACCATAAGTTATTGATTCTAGAGTTCGAGCAATGGGGAAGCAACAAGTTTTCAGAACGAATAACGGAGATAAGAGTTGTAAAGCTTTGGATACCAGCTTGAGTAATGTCATTGTGCTCCACAGTTCGAGAAAGAATGATACCAAAATCAGTCCAAGGATCCTGCCAAAAATGTATTATGTTATCACAGCACATATTGATTTTAATTAGTGGTAACAATACTTCCCTAAGTTTGAACAGACTTCTCCACGTCCAGCTGCAGTTTTGAGGAATATCCATGCTCCAAAAGTATTTATTTTTGACAACATGCATAGAAGACCATTTGACCCATATGCTACTTTTGTTATTAAAGAAGTTGTTTAAATGACTGGCATGAGCAGCTTTATTCCAAGCATAAAGGTCAATAAAGCCAATTCCTCCCTTCTTGAATGGTTTCTCCATAGTTGCAAAGGATATAGGAGCCATAAATTTAGCAGTAGTGTTCCCTTTCCAAAAGAATTTCATCATAGCAGATCTAATTAACCTGATTAACTTAAAAGGCAAAATGAAGGTACGCGCCCAATATACTTGCGTAGAAAAAATGATAGATTTAATAATGGTAACACGATCAGCCTGACTTAAGAACCTATTCGACCAACAGTCCAATCTGCGTATAATCTTGTCATATAAGGGTAGGAATTGTCTAAGAGTGATTTTTGAGGTAACCAGTGGGAGACCTAAATATGACATTGTGTTGATATTGTGCTTAAGACCAGAGATAAGTTGAATATTAGCTATATGCTCATTACTTATACCCGCAGTAACAAATTCAGACTTTTCAAGATTAATTTTAAGACCAGTTACAACATAGAATTCATTAAGGCATTGAAGTATGTTACTAATGGTAACCATATCAGGTTTACAGAATATTATAAGATCATCAGCAAACATTAGGGAGGTGATTTGAGGATTCTTACATTTAGGGTGCAACGCAAACCTTTTTTGACGAACTAATTTATTTAGCATTTGAGTGAGTAATTCCATCACAACAAGAAACAAGTAAGATGACATGGGGTCACCTTGGCGAATTCCCTATTTCCCCTTGAAAAAACCAGCACATGAACTATTTACTACAATAGAGTAGTTAACAGAAGAAATGCAAGCATAAATCCAGGAAATAATGGGGATAGGGAAATTCATATAACCAAGTATACGAACAATAGCATCCCATTGAATTGAATCAAAAGCCTTGTGAATATCTAATTTAAGAATGGCACGGTGAGAAACATGAGATTTATTGTAACCATTCATAAGTTCATGAGAAAGTAACACATTATCAAGGATATTTCTTTTCACCAAAAATGCAGATTGATTGCTGGAAATAACAGAAGGAAGAACTTCTTTAAGCCTATTCACAATGATTTTAGAGATTGCTTTGTAAAAAACATTGCATAAAGAAATGGGACGGAAAGCTTGTACCTTGTCGGCATTTTTTACCTTAGGTATGAGAGCAATGTTTGTATTATTAAACGCTTCCATTAGTTTGGCTTTATTGAAGAATTGTTTGACAGCAGATAAAACTTCAGATTTTATATCAGTCCAAACAGTGTTGTAGAAAACAGCATAAAAACCATCCGGACCGCAACAGGCTTTCTTATTAATGGAAGCAAACGCCAAAGAGATATCTTCATCATTAACTTCTCTCGAGAGTAAAATCTGATCATGACCATTAATCCTGGGAAGAATTAGCGGATCAATAGCATCAATATTGGGAAAAAAAACCTTCAGTATTACCAAGAATGTTAGAGAAATAAGATATAAAAGCATTTTCAATAGATGAAGGAGTCGTGTGAAGAAGACCTTCCCTGTCTATTATTCTGAATATGTTGTTATTTGAGTGCTTGGCTTTTAAAGAAGCATGATAATATGAAGTATTTCTGTCTCCTTCAATCCTCCATTTAATTCTAGCTTTCTGCTTTATCATCCTGTTTTCGATTATTAAAGCTTCAGAGTATCTTACTGTAGCAGCGGATTCTTCTTCAGATAGTGAATGATCATTGGTGTTATTTAGCATTCTGCTTTGAATGTTGGCAAGGATATCTTTACACTGCTGAGAGTATTTGTTGCCATCGCCAAATTTATTTCTTGCCCAACTTTGCAGAACATCCTTTGTCGCTTTAAGCTTTTTAAATAAAACATACATAGGTCTGCCGACGACACGCTGTTGCCAAACAGCCAGAACCGCGTTCTTGAATTCATCTTCTTGAGCCCAACTATTAAAGAATTTAAATGAAGCTTTGCCTCTGCGGAATTCAGAGCCAAGTGAAATAATTTGCGGCGAATGGTCAGAAAGCAGTGCCACCGTCTTGAAGTTTTGCATGGTAGGCCACTTTTTGAGAGCAGCTAAGTTATTGAAAGCATAATCAATCTTAGAGAAGATTCGAGCTCCTTGTCTTTTATGGTTATTCCATGTGAAATAGACTCCATAAGTTTTCATTTCAATCAAGTTAGCATCCATAGTCAGTTGCTGCAAGGGACTGATGTCAGAAATGGATAGATTGTTGCCACCCACTCTATCACCAAGCTCTAAACAGCAGTTGAAGTCGCCACACATAATCCAGGGATGAGTATCTTGCCTCCAATTAGTTAAGTTATGAAATAGAGTTTCACGCGCATGAACAACATTCTCAGCATATATAAAGGTTACATAATAGGAGGTGCTAGAAGGGATATGCCAATCATGGCAGTGAATACTTTGCCTGTCAGCATCAAGGCGAGCAAGTTGATGAATTGTAGCATCATACAATATAAGAATACGGCCATAAGGAGCAATATCTAAATTATGTATCATATGCCAAGAAGGGTTTATATACAATGCAGCTCTATTGGAAAGATCCAAGTTAAGCTTGGTCTCGAGAATAGCTAGCATACTTAAGTTATGTTCAGTAATTAGATCCTTACACTGATCAAGTTTCACGTCTAAGTGTGCACCCCTAACATTCCATACTCAAAAATTGTGTGTCATTAAAGAAACTGTTGGGAGCATAAGTCAGTTAACTTGCTCCTGGTAACAGGGGCTGTTGTGCTTGCATAACCGGGAAAGGTAGCTGAAAGTGGAGAGTTGGCTAGTAATTCCACATTCTTAGCAGATTGCTTTTTATTAGTAGTACATAGCTTGATGGGATCAAAGCTGTTATTGTTGTGGTGCTTGTCCTTCACGCCTACAAGATCCTCCTGAGTAGCGTAAACAAGAGGAGGAGGTTTATAAGCCTTTGGGGGAGTGATATTTATGTAATGAGAGGAGATTGATGCATTTTTCTCGCATGATTTTTTCTCTAGATCAACAGTTTTCATACTATCAGAGACATTCATTCCTACAGAAGTGTTATTATCAGTAACAATAAGGTCGTCTGTTGTACCATTCTCTGATGCATGTGTAGAATCTTTTAAACTCTGTTCAATTTCTACCACGTTCAGCATCACAACTGTATCTGATGATTCATTTTCCAGCAGACAATTCAGATTTCCATCGTCTTTCATACTTTCTTTGACTTCCATGGTATCAGACATAGTATTGTTGAATATATTTTTTCTTTGGCAAGAGGCATTGTTTTCAAAGGCAGAGTCAATGTTAAAAGCATTAGCCTCATTCATTTCCACAGCTTTAGAAGGACAAGCATTTTTATCCACAGATATATTCGTGTCATAAACACTGGAGAGTATTTCCACATCACCCATTTCACCATCTATTTCATCATCATCTGTTTCATCTTCATCAGTTTCATCGTCATCCACCGTCTCGATTTCAAAATAATTATCCTGAGTGTCATCTTCCTCATCAATCTCTTTATTCTCATCATTGTTAGATAGTGCACTGAACATATTTCATGTCTCAAATATTGCAGTGTTGCATTGACGTGAAGCACTAAGGCAAGGCTCAGCCAATTTACTACATTCAGAATCACTTGATTTATTTTTTTTTGGCATTTGATTGTTCTTCTTTTTCACATTCAACCTACCTGCAAGTTCTCTGTTTTTCTGAATAAGAGATTCCAATTGATCAACATTCATTTCTGCCTCTTTAATTATTTCTCCTTCCTCGATGTCTTCACTACCAACATGTAGTGCTTCATTTGATTTATCACTTCCCATTTTATCATCCCCTATAATATTAGCATCTTTTCCTTGTTTAGTAGTGTCTACCTGAATGTTCTTCCCCTTGTTGTCCATCTGACTGGAGCTATTACCATTAGCCGTTTTGACTCTATATATTTTTTCAAAATGTTTCTTGCCTCTATAACCAACTCTCTGCCATGGTCTGATGACTGAAACCCTCTCAGAAATTATCTTGTTCTTTACTGGGATGGTTTCACTTTTATTATGTAGAAATTTGCTATTTCCATCTTTCTCTTTAACCTCACTTCTGTTTTTGTCACAAGAATTAGTCATGTGACCAAAGGATTTACACAAGGTGCATATACTGGGACTCCATAAATATTCAACTCTAACCATTTGAACACCACCTTCAGGTGTAGTAACTTCAAATTCTTCAATGAGCTCCTTATCAGCTTTAATTTCTATCAAACATTTTGCGTAGTCTAGACGGTCTAGCCGTTCAGTACTCTCATCCATACAAATCATCTTGCCGAGCCTACATGCAAGCCAATTTATCCCAATATGTGACCAAACAAATAATGGAATGTTATAAAAATGTACCCACACAGGAACAACACGAATGCTCCCTTGAACATTACTAATTGCAGAGTCATATTGTTTGATAATAAATAATTTATTTCTCAAGACAATTGGGTCTCCTTGCATTATTTTTTCTTTATCCTCAAAACAAGAGAATTGGAAAATAAAGAGAGTACCATCAGATCTCACTTTGACTTTCCCTTTTAGGCTCCATAAACTTTTGAGTTTTTCAATCACAGTTGTATATCCAAGGGGCTTGTCTAAGAAAAATCCTACAAGAGCATCATTCCACTGTTTAAAACCCCCCTGAACGATTTCATTAGTGTGAACCATAGTGTTTCCTTTGAAAGTGGGAACCATGTCAACCGGGATGTACTTCCCGGCATTTCTCGGTTTATGCTGGAAAATTGAAGTCCATAGTGGTTGACATGGTCGATTAGCATCTATCTCATTAGCCTTTGCAGAAACTTACGCAACAGTATTTCCATTCGAAAGAGAAGAAGGGAGAGCAGAGGCAGGGGCAGAAAGCGGGGGAGGGTCTGGTGGTTTGGTAGGCAGCGGTGGAGAAGGAGATGAAGCGATTGAGGCTGATGGAACGATGGGAATGATGGAAGGGACGGTTGGAGGAGTAACGGTAATATGAGAGGACGTAAAAGCAGCGGCCATTTTTGGTTGAAAATTATGGACCTTGTGTTTGCAAACATAATTAGAAAAAAAATAGATTACATTTTTCATTTGTATTTTTAGATGCAAATGAAATATAGAAATAAGATAACATTTTTCATTTGTATTTTTTTATGTGAATGAAATATAAAAAAAAGTGATTACATTTTTATTTGTATTTCTAGTTGCATGTAAAACATAGAATTAAAAGGTGTAATTTATTCACATTTTAGATGTTAATAAAAACATAGGATTAAAAAGAATATTTTTATTTACATATTAGAGGTAAATAGAAACTTAAATTAAATTTGGCTTCTTTATTTACATTTTGGATGTAGATAAAAAGAACAACTTTGAAATTATATCTTTATTCACATTTTAGATGCAAATAAAGGATTAGATTGAAAGTATATTTTTATTTACATTTTAGATGTAAATAAAAAGAGTAGATTTAAAGCGACATTTTTATTCGACATTTTATATTCAATAAACGTTATGGAATTAGAAAGAACTATTTTTATTGTCATTTTAGAGGCAACAAAAAGAGTAGATTTTAATGTCATGTTGAAATAAAAAGAGTTAAAATAAAAGTTACGTTTTTATCATAATTTTAGATGCGATAAAAAGAGTAGAAATAAAAGTGATATTTTCATCGTCATTTTAGATATAGAAAGAATGAATTTTAAATAATTGAAACCGCCAAATGATTTATATTTATATATATAAATATAAATTATAAATTATAACGAATCGCGCGCGGCAATTTGCATTTGGGAAATCGAAATTTAAATGATTATACCGAAAGATCCGACCATTGGATTTTCCCAAAACTGGAACCCTTAGGACCACTTTGGGAAGATCTTTCCAATTATATAAATTTTTTCAAAATCCAACGGTTAGATTTAAAGATATGTGTAAATCAAATTTTGGTAAAAACAGCGCCAGGGCCGCCCATCGACCCGAAGCGTCGTTTAATTATATTGAGCTATTTTAAATAAATAGAAATAACGATAAATCATTAAAAATAAATATTGATGATATAAAATGATTTAAATGATAATTATTCAAAAAATTATTTGAAAAGACAAAGTTCTACTCATTTCAAATAATTATACGGTGATTTAAATCGAACAAATAGAAGACAATGATTGAAGACCGGCGATCTTCAACATCGAATCGATGGATACTGATGCCCTGGACTGAGTTGCTCCCAAGAAAGGGTTTTGGCGGTATTTGTCCGGACGTTCTTGTTGATTGTCCGGATATGCGAGCACCGACGAGAAATCAGGTGACTTCGGTTTCGTTCAGACCCAGAACGGACTTGTAAATGGATACGTGTCTGACGTTGGAGTTCATTCCATGTAAACTAAATCAATTTCTATCTAATGTATATCTGATTCGAGGCGAAGGATTTATTCTCTTTCTTAACACCCTCAGAGAGTATATATGGATAGTTGTTTTTCGCATGGCGTGAACTGTCAATGTGGCACGCTAAGATGCAATTGAGCAAGGCTTTTGTTGAAAAGCAGGCCTTGTGGTTGATGATTAAAGCATAGCCTATTTAGGCCTAGCTTTGTGTATAGCGTGACTTCACGAGCCTCACACAATGTGTCAAAAAAAGGATTAGGACTACAGGGAGTGCACACGTTTCCTTCTAGCTAGAGTAGTGTCAGCGACCTACCAGCCTTGACATTTTTACTTAGGTGGATGTTGGATTATGAGGTACCTCGGTTTTATAGGTTGTTAGTGGCCATATAGAGGTTCAAAAGAACCGAGAAGCATGTGTTTAGGCATAACTAATCCACTAAGCATTAAAGTGTGGACCGACCCAGAAGATCCAAAGGTTCAATGCGGGGAATCCTGAGGCATTTGCTAGAGTGTCTCAAATTGGAGAGGACGATCCCTAGCCTCGATTCATGATGGAAACCAAATCTCCAATACGACATTACGATTTTGATTGTAAACTTATATGACATAGTATATGGTACCTATGCCGTCTAGGATTGATACATTTACTTTGAAGTATTTTAATACTAATTAGACACTAATAATAATATTAAAATATTATTTTATACGTAGCAAGTCATGTTTGATCATTATAAGGTAAAACTCTATCCTCTAGTTTGCGTTGCATTGTGTGATGGGACTTGAGTCTTATAATGATTTCATATTTCCAAAAAGACAATGCGTTGTTCTGAATAAAATTTAATTAATTATTCACCAGCAATCCAATGGAGTAAACCCATTACGCATTAGCGGCATGGTCATGTGATTTGCCACTTTATTAAATAGTGTAGAAAGATTTCTCATACCAGTCCCATGACTGACTCGAAGTTTGTTCCACTTTGCAAACTCGGGTGCCCTCTCTTTACATGTGCAGCCAAGTGACAGGTTTTAAGGAGACACATTCTTGGATTGGAGCTGTTGAAGAAGAAGACGAAGACCTCTCTTTTATCTTTATTTCTACTTTAGGGACTTTATTTCATCTTTGGATTTTGATGTACGTTTTGGAGTTGAGACTTATTTCCTTTTATTCAGACTTCCTATTTTGCTAAGTGTATCCTATAACTATGCACTCTGATGTTCATTTGCTATGATGTTTATGACATTTATCTTTCCGCTGCAATGTTTATGTGTTGTGATATTATTCTAAGATATTTTATTGTTGTAAATATGTTATATTCTGAATGATTATCCTTGCTTTCGTTCTACGGAAGTTTCGGGTCGTTGGTATCAGAGCTGAAGTTTAACCTTAGCCTCGGAATATGACATGTTTAGAACAATTCACCTAGATAGAATCTGCAGTATTCTAAGGCAAGTAGCTCATTATAAATAGGATTAGTAATATCCTAGAATGAGCACAACAGAATAGCACATATTAATCAGTCATTACATCATCCTCTTTCCATTTATTCCTATATTATCTTACCTTTAAAAGTTATCATTTTGTTGGTCTGACTCTTTTCTTGATGGTACAGACTGATTTAAAATGGACATTAGATAAAGAACAGCCCAAGGTGGAGCCCGAGGTGGAGCTCGAGGTGGAGCCAGAGTGCCAGCCAGGGATGATACACCCATTACTCAGGAACAGCCTACTTATGAGGTCGTAGCACCACCACCTCCACTCCCATAGACATTTGACTTTGAGAGGATGTGCAAGAAGCTCAGAAATTTGGGTGGAGTATCCTTTACCGGGCAAGAAACCGCATGTGAGGCACAAACATGGTTGAATGACAGCGAGAACATCTTCGAAGGTTTGGAGCTAGAAGATCAATGGAAGCGATTTTTGGCAACCTGACTATTGAAGGGCCAAGCTCAACATTGGTGGAAAACGGTCAAGACTAGCAATGATGTGGCCAACATGTCTTGGGCCAGATTTAAAGAGCTCTTCAACGAAAAGTATATCCCCACACAGGAAAAGGAGAGACTCCATGACCAATTCGCCAATCTACAACAGGGAAGTATGACAATCTCAGAATACATGAGGAAGTTCGAGAAACTTTCCCGCTACGTCCCAGAGTTAATCCAGGATCCAGTTTAGAAAACAAAAGATTCATCAAGGGCCTTTCTAAGAAGTACTTGGACAGGTTACGCTCACATCAAACTCCCATTCAATGAAGTAATCGCGATGGCCTATCGCTATGAGGAAAATGACCAGGCTGCACAGCAAGATCGGGCGAAAAACCAGAACAACAACAAGGAGCAAACCGACAAGAAACCTGAGGCGGGCAATTCTTCAGCCACTAAGCCTCAAAGGAAGAAGAGAGATAGGACCAAGGTGAAGTGCTACAATTACGACAAGTTTGGACACTATGAATCCAAGTGCATAGCTCCAAAAAGGGCCAAAAGGAATGAATCTGGACCTAGTCAGAATCGTAACAAGAGTTCACAAAATCGTGGCCAGAATTCTCAGGACAAGAGGGAATGCTAGAACTGTCATCAGAAAGGACATATCAAGCCCGATTGCCCACTGCTAAAGAGCTCTCAAGTAGCACATGTCTACGAGGGTACAACTGCACCAGCTTCTGCCAAAGGAGCGGGTAAACCCGATGTCTTAGGAGGTGCTCTTAACATTAAGAACATTCCTATTACAATTTTGTTTGACACGGGTGCAGCAAGAAGTTTTATTTCTAGTGACAAAATTAAAAAGTTAAAACTGAAACCAAGAAAACCTAAAGAATTGATTAGAGCTCACAATCCGATAAGAGGTTCCTTACTTTACTTTGTTTCCTTTTCGGGGGTGAAAAGATTTTAAGTGGGGGAGATTGTAACAACCCGGAAAATAAGAACCAATTTAAAAAAAAAAATTGGCTATTTCGGTGAATTTGGAATAGTTAAAATAATTTATTTTAAGTAATAACGATTAAAAATTTATTTTAATCAAAGATAGAACGAATATATTTATTTTAATTCCAAAAAGAATTGGAATTAGCATGGCAGTTTGAAAAGTCAAGGTTGAACTCCGAGTAAATATACCGTATTCAGAATTTAACGGATTTTAGTGAAACCAAAAAAATCTAAATCTGTTTGTAAATATCTTTCCAAAGAATATGAAAAATCGAGATTTCATAGCGGCAATCAAAAGTTATGGTCAGTTGGATATTCAGGATAGTTGCTATAGTATAATCAATAGCCCTATAAAAGGCCATTTTTCAAAACGACCTCAGTTTTCAATGAAACCACTTATGTTGGAACTGGAATGTCGAATTATTGTTAAGTTTAATTTTCCAGAATTTTTTGAATTAATATGTGAGTGTAGCAAAGGAAAATGTGTTTTGTTCAATTCAGTCAAATTTAATCGACCGAAAAATAGCCATTTTTCAGACAGTCTCAGAATTCGATGAAATAAATTTTGTTAGGATCGTATCATCATAACGAAGCCAAAAATAGTTTTTGTGGATTTTTCTGAGTCCATATGTGGCCCCAGTGAATTTAAATGTACGTTCGAATTTATTTAATTAAGGATTTAAATATATAAATTAGAGAAAACAGGCTACGAACATTCGTTTGGGCCCACCAGGCAAGGCCCGTTGGATCCGGAATAAGGGTAATTAGGTAGGGATGACAGTCGTTGGGCTGAAATAGGAGAAAGTTGCTAAATGGGCATTTATCGGGTTAATTAATAATTCAATAATAATCAAAACCCTAATATTCTATTATAAATATCCGCAGTACTGTTCATTCTCTTTCCCGATCGTTTTGGCCGCCCCTTCTTCTATTCTTCTTCCACAAATTCCTCCCTCTCCACAAAGAATTAACCCATTCTCCTTTGGAGTTTTCTTCAGAGATTTTCCTCCTCTTCATTTCTAAACCTGAATCGAACCCTCTCGTGCTCCCTCTCTCGAGATCCGCGCTCCCGAACACACAGCGTTCAAAGCTCCGCCGGGCCCACCAGGCTGCGTCGCACACTCCCCAACTCCTGGCGCATGAGGGCCACTCCAAGCCGAACCTCTCTGACAAATCGCTCCTTCAATCGATCATCCAATCTTCTGAAAATTGGAATCAAAGTTTTGAACATTTTCTGAAACCCACGGTATGAAATTAACAAAGGAATTGTGACACTTATTTTCCATTGCAAAATGATATTTAATTTATAAAATTGATAACTTATTCATACGAGATCCGAATTTGAAAATTTCAGATCCGGTTGGACCCTAACGTCGAATAGAACTTGTTGAAACTGATTGGAACAATTTCTGAATTCATTTGGATTTTTAAAATCTGCTTAAGGCAAGGTGAGAATTCCTATTTACAAAATTAATTTTTAAATTAATTATTTTCTCGTTGATTAATTCTGTGTATGTATGTAATGATCTGGTTCTGCGATGAAAATCTATTATTTATTTCAGATCTATTATTCTAGATCTGATTCTACGATGAAATTCTATTCTTTGTTTCGGATCTATTATGTTAGAATTGCCGATGCGAACAAAATCTTAACTTTATTGAGATTTCCGCGTAAAAAAATTACTAAACGTTTAATTACTTATTGTTAATCGAAATTCATGAATTTATGATTATAATCATATTTGCGATGTCTTGTGCTTGGATTTTATTGTTGTATGAATTGGGATGTTTTGGAATATCCATGATGGTTTAGATCTATGTCATGCAATCAAAGTTCCTATTTATTTAGATATGTAAACACCGATTAGATTAGATCTAGTTTTAAATAAATAAATAAATAAAAAGATTCAATTTTTAATATTGTTAGTTTACACAAGAGTGTTTCCATTAAAAAGATTCAATTTTTAAATGAAATACTATGTATTGATGTGAATCATGTTACGAATGTTGACGCCAAAAATATAACTTTTGTTACACGTATTGATTTGAATCATGCTATGAATGTTGACATCAAAATTTAGAATATTGTTACATGTAGTATAATGGAAATTTACACCATATGTTAACACCGAAGTTTAATATGATTGCATGTATTGATATGAGTAACTGACCTCATTATTGATACCAAATATTAGTTGTAATATGGAAGCGATATGAAATGGACCTTAAAAATGAACATTAAAAATGAACATTAATACATTGAAAATAAACATAGAAAAAGGAACATATTTTATTTGCATTTTTATATGCAAATATAAACATAGAAAAAGGAGCATATTTTATTTGCATTTTTATATGCAAGTATAAACATAGAAAAAGAAGCATATTTTATTTGCAATTTTATATGCAAATATACACATAAAAAAAGAAGTACATTTCCGTTTTCATTTTTGTATGCAAATAAACCGCAGTAAAGAATTACATTTTTTTTTGTTATGTTGAATAGGAAAAAAAGTACATTTTGTGTTTGCAAACATGATTAAAAAAAAGATAACATTTTTCATTTGTATTTTTAGATGTAAATGAAATATAAAAAAAAGATAACATTTTTCATTTGTATTTTTTTATGCAAATGAAATATAAAAAAAAGGGATTACATTTTTATTTGTATTTCTAGTTGCAAGTAAAAAATAGAATTAAAAGGTGTAATTTTATTCACATTTTAGATGTGAATATAATAAACATAGGATTAAAAAGAATATTTTTATTTACATATTAAAGGTAAACAGAAACTTAGATTTAAATTGCCATCTTTATTTACATTTTGGATATAGATAAAAAGAACAACTTTGATATTATATTTTTATTCACATTTTAGACATAAATAAAGGATTAGGTTGAAAGTATATTTTTATTTACATTTTTGATGTAAATAAAAAGAGTAGATTTAAAGTGACATTTTTATTTGACATTTCATATTCAATAAAAGTTATGGAATTAGAAAGAACTATTTTTATTGTCATTTTAGAGGCAATAAAAAGAGTAGATTTTAATGTCATGTTGGAATAAAAAGAGTTAAAACAAAAGTCACATTTTTATCGTCATTTTAGATGCGATAAAAAGAAATAAAAGTGATATTTTCATCATCATTTTAGATACGATAGAAAGAATGAGTTTTAAATAATTGAAATCGCCAAACGATTTATATTTATATATATAAATATAAATTACAAATTAAAATGAATCGCGCGTGACAGTTTGCGTTTGGGCAATCGAACTTTAAACGATTATGCCGAAAGATCCGACCATCGGATTTTCCCAAAACTGGAACTATTAGGACCGCTTTGTGAAGATCTTTCTGACTATATAAATTTCGTCAAAATCCAATGGTTAGATTTCAAGATATGTGTAAATCAAATTTTGGCAAAAATAGCACCAGGGCCGCCCATCGACCCGAAGTATCGTTTAATTATATTGAGCTATTTTAAATAAATAGAAATAGCAATAAATCGTTATAAATAAATTTTAATGATATAAAATGTTTGAAATGATAATTATTTGAAAAATTATTTGAAAAGACCGAGTTCAACTCATTTTAAATAATTATACGGCGATTTAAATCGAACAAATAGAAGACAGTGATTGAAGACCAGCGATCTTCAACATCGAATGGATGGCTACTGATGCCCTGGACTGATTTGCTCTCAGGAAAGGGTTATAGTGGTAGTTATCCGGACGTTCTTGTTGATTATCTAGGTATGCGAGCACCGACGAGAAATCAGGTGACTCTGGTTTCGTTTAGACCTGGAACGGACTTGTAAATGGTTGTGTGTCTGACGTTGGAGTACATTCCATGTGAACTAAATCGATTTCTATCTAATGTATATCTGATTGATGGCAGAGGATTTATTCTCTTGCTTAACACCCTCAGAGGGTATATATGGATAGTTGTTGATCGCATGGCGTGAACTGTCAATGTGGCACGCCAAGATGCAATTGAGCAAGACCTTTGTTGAAAAGCAGGCATTGTGGTTGATGATCAAAGCATAGCCTGTTTAGGCAAAGCTTTGTGTACAGCGTGACTTCGCGAGCCTCACACCCTGGTATGAGTCAAAAACGGGATTTGGACTGCAGGGAGTGCACACATTTCCTTCTAGCTGGAGTAGTGCCAGCGACCTACCAGCCCTGACATTTTTACTTATGTGGATGTTGGATTATGAGGCACCTCGGTTTTATAGGTTGTTAGTGGCCATATAGAGGTTCAAAAGAACCGGGAAGCGTGTGTTCAGGCATATCTAATCCACTAAGCGTTAAAGTGTGGACTTACCCTGAAGATCCAAGGGTTCACTGCGGGGAATCCTGAGGCATTTGCTAGAGTGTCTCAAATCGGAGAGGACGATCCCTAGCCTCGATTCATGATGGAAACCAAATCTCCAATACGACATTATGGTTTTTATTGTAAACTTATATATGGCGACATAGTATATGGTACTTATGCCGTCTAGGATTGATACAATTACTTTGAAGTATTTTAATACTGATTAGACACTAATAATAATATTAAAATATTATTTTATACATATCAAGTCATGTTTGATCATTATAAGGTAAAACTCTATCCTCCGGTTTGCGTTACATCATGTGATGGGACTTGAGTCTTATAATGATTTCATTTTTCCAAAAAGACATTGCGTTGTTTTGAATAAAATTTATTTCATTATGCACTGGCAATCCAATGGAATAAACCCGTTCTGCGTTAACGACGTGATCTTGTGATTTACCACTTTATTAAATAGAGTAGAAAGATTTCTCATACCAGTCCCATGACTGACTCGAAGTTTGTTTCACTTGGCAAACTCGGGTGCCCTCTCTTTACATGGGCAGCCAAGTGACAAGTTTTAAGGAGACACATTCTGGATTGGAGCTGCTGAATAAGAAGATGAAGACCTCTCTTTTATCTTTATTTCTGCTTTAGGGACTTTATTTAATCTTTGGATATTGATGTACGTTTTGGAGTTGAGACTTATTTCCTTTTATTCAGACTTCCTATTTTGCTAAGTGTATCCTGTAACTGCGCACTCTGATGTTCATTTGCTATGATGTTTATGACATTTATCTTTCCGCCGCAATGTTTATGTGTTGTGATATTATTCTAAGATCTGTTATTGTTGTAAATATGTTATATTCCAAATGATTATCCTTGCTTTCATTCTACGGAAGTTTGGGGTCGTCACAGTTCCGCTATGTAGCATGCTCGTGCAATGACCTGATCTCCTCTGATTATTCCGACACCAGCATCCGTCGGAAACTTCAGCAACAGACACTAGGGTGCAATACAAGCTCTGAACTTCACTAGGGTCGGTCGTCCCAAAAAGGCATTGTATGGTGACTCAATATCCAAAACCACAAAAGGGAGGATTCTCACTCTTCGGCGTTCTCCTTCCCCAAGGGTGACCGACAGTTCTACGTATCCCATCGGAGAAGTTGAGGCTCCGTTGAAGCTGATGTCCATCCTTCGCAAGGCTTCAAATCCTTTGGTTCAAGTTTCATCTGATCAAGTGTCTTCATGCATAGAATGTTAACTGAACTTCCATTATCTACTAAGACTTTGTGGACTATAGCTGGACCAATGGTGACAGTAATCACTAATGGGCCTTCATTTGGAGAATGGACTCCAATACTCTCTCTGCTGCGGAATATAACATCATCGAACATTGTTGTCTCCTGTTCGACTGGAGAAGAATCGTCAGGGTTACTGCATTCTCCAACTTCAAGATGTTGTTTGGCTGTGTTGACATACTACTCCATTGCCCTAAAGCTGAGTCCTGCCAAATGAAGCCTTCCGACTATGGTGTTGATTACTATATTTTTTCCTTTCTACTAAGGGTTAGGTCTAGCAACGGGTTGGTTTTGGTTCGGGGCCTTTCCAGCTTGCCCCTGTCCCTTGGAGCCACCTTATACTCGTCTAGTTTTCCTTCTCGAAGTAGCTTTTCAACCACATCTCTCAAATGGCGACATTCATTGGTGGAGTGACCATAAACCTGGTGGAAGAGGTAGAACTTTCCAGTTTCGCGCTCTTTCTCCGTTGAATCCCTCGGGGGAGGCCTCTTGTACTAGAGAACATTATAAGTATCCATAAAAATGTTCTCTAGCGTGTCATTTAACGGTGTGAAGTTCTCAAATGGCCTGGATCGAGGCCTCCTCCGTGGGCCGTTTCCTCAGTTTCCCCTTTTGTTATCATTCCCTGACTGATGACCATTTCCCTGTTTCTTGTTCCCAACATTGACCTCCACCTTTCCTGAGCCGTCTCCCATCTGCTTGATGCCCACATTACTCTGAATATCCTCTTTATCGGTAGCCTTCCTTTTTCGATTGGCATATATCTCCTCTTGACATATGCGAACATTAGCTTTTTCATAGAATATTTCTCTAGTCAACGGCGGCTTGCCAGCTAAGTACCTTCCGAATTCAGTTTCTTTGTCTACCCCGTCTATTAGGGCCATTAGAACAGTCTGCTCTTGAGGGTCTTTGACTTCTGTGACAGCTAGGTTGAAGCGGTCCAGGTACGATCTCAGGGTCTCGTCGGGACGTTGTTTAATGAGGGATAACTCCATTACATTTTTAGACCTTTGAGCGTGAAGTCGGAATTGATTAACGAATTTTTCACTTAGTTCCCTGAAACTAGATATCGATTGTGTGGGCAAGCGGGTGAACCATAGTAATTCCACATCTTCTGGGAATATCGGGAACGTTTTACATTTTACAGCGTCGGAGGCTGCAGCGGCATTCATGGACCATGAGTATCTCATTAGGTGTTGGACTGGTCCTGTCCTGTCGGTATAACGATTCGTAGTTGGCATATTGAAACACCTCGGGAATGTAACCTCCAATATATCATTGGTAAAGGGCATATGAGTATGCTCTATAACCCAATCTTTATTTCTCTGTCCGCAGCTGTCCACCACGATCTACCTAATCATTGTTTCAACCTCAGCATAAGTTACTATAGATGCAAGATCAGCACTCCTGGCCCTGCGGGGTCCTCAATCGTTCCTTCGGTGGGACACCTCAAAGTTTGGAACCTGAACAGAGCTCCCTTTTCCCCTGTTACCATGGTCAATCACACGGCGAAAGGGTTGTGGTGGTCGATTCTCAGCAGGCTCGTTAACAATCTGCGCTCTAGGGAGTGCTGCCGGCTTATTCAGATTATGATCAACAGGTCCTAGGTTTAGTGTTGCTTCTTCTTGGGAGCGAAGCAATCCAAATCGAAGTTGTTCTATATTCTTAGCCTTTCCATTGGTCGCGCGGAGGTCATGGAGATTCCCCTGACGAATAAGAGTATTCTGGGGTAAGAGGTCGAGCTAGCGGAGGTGTCTTTTGCCTCAGAACATCATCAATATGCCTATCCATAACAGTTAGATTATGTCGTAGTATGGAACTCTCTTGCCTTTGAGCGGTTAATTCATCATTTATCCTATCCAACATTTCAATGATGCGAGAGAGATCTCCTTCAGTAGCCGGGGCAGTAGGGTTGAACTGATCACCAACATTCTCTCGTATACGTAAAGAGCCCGAGCCAGCTCGAGTAGATGCACCGGCGCGAGCAGAACAGGCCATAATTTCCTTTCTAGGTTGAGATGTGGTCCTGTGGTCAGAGCAGTTCGTGGTCCCTTCTGGCACCCGGTTCGTGATTCCCTCGTCGGGCTCCTGATTCGTGATATTCCTCTGGACTCGGCTCATGGAAGCTCCTGCATAGAGGCTCGTGGAAGCATTCTGGAGGTGGGTCATGACACCCCCCTCGGGTCGGGTCACCCCCACACCATCACGAACCGAAAGCTCCTCCTCGGCCTGCTCTGCAAACTTTCTCCAATGGCTTTGTATGCAGCTTCATTTGGTTGCGAAACTCGCACTTCCTTAGACTTCTTTTCAGCCATGATATCTGGGCTTTGCTCAAATCTTCAAAAATCGAAACAGTAGGGTTTTGGACTGTTTTCTTCAAACTTGAGTATCCAAACAATAGAGTAACAATCCAATATGCTAATATTTTTTCTCAGTGAAAGCACCAAAATGTTAGATCCAAAGGTGGCTCTAACACCAAAATTATCTGAATATGCAGAGATTTAGGTCTAGAAATGCAAGAAATTACAGAAAACACACAAGATTTATACTGGTTCAGTGTAAACGAGCCTACGTCCACTTTATATCCTTGATTATATGCAAGATTCAAGTAATCAGTGATTTCTCTCTCAATCTCACTTTTACAATGATGGTTCACTCAATAATTTCAAGCTAAGACTGATAAGAAATAGTATAATAGTAATAATGATGGAAACAATGCTCAAAACTGCCAAAAAGATCCTGAAAAATGCCAAGTACGGGACTATTGATAGGCGATATCTGTAGGCGGTTCATGGTCACACGTGGCACAAATCCCGAGGATCTCGGACTGAATCGCGAGTAGGTGAGGAAATGGTCAACATGGCGGTTATGGATAGGTGTCATGAGATCTTGAAATCTCAGATCATGGAAGACCAGGTCGTGGTCTTTATTCTTCGGCTTTGTGGATCGGGTCATGGAGCACTAATACGAACAGGTCGTGATGGGGCAAGCACGAACGGGTCGTGATGGGGTATGCACGATCCGAGGGTGGTTGAGAGATCACGAACGGGGTTTAAAGACTTTCATAGGTGAAACTTCATATTGGGTCTATGTATGAAACTTGGTGGCTTGATTCAAAAGCTAGCCAACAATATTCATTTTTGTCATTATAGTTTAGTTTAACAAAAATATACATTTTGTCATTATAGTTTAGTTTAACAAAAAAAATTCATTTTTGTCAATATAGAGTAGTTAAATAAAAATATTCATTTTTGTCAATATAGTTTAGTTCAACAAAAATATTCATTTTTGTCAGTATAGAATATTTAAACAAAAATATTCATTTTTGTCAATATAGAATAGTTAACCAAAAATATTCATTTTTGTCAATATAGAGTAGTTAAACAAAAATATTCATTTTTGTCAATATAGTTTAGTTTAACAAAAATATTCATTTTTGCCAATATAGCTTAGTTGAAATAAAAACATTCATTTTCGTCAAATTAAAATGGTTGAACAAAATATACATTTTTGTCAGAACACATTAGTTAAAATAAAATATACAATTTTGTCAAAAACACATTAGTTGAAATCAAATTTGTCGCTTTTGTCAAATTATAAAATTTGAAACCAAATTTTTCACTTTTGCCAAAATGTAACAATTGAAACAAAATAGGCATTTTTGTCAAAATATATGTAACCACCCGGAAAATCAGAACCAATTAAAAAAATTTATTTTGGCAATTTTAATGAATTTTGAATATTTAAAATGAATTATTTTGAATAATAACATAAAGAATTTTTTTTTGAACAAAATTAAAACGTATATATTTATTTGAATCCATGTTGGAATATAAATATTTATTTTAATTATAAAACAAGGCCTGAAATGGCACGGCGGTTTGAAAATTTGAATTCAAACTTTGACTGACTGTACAGGATGCAAAATAAACCGAATTTTAGTGAAAAACAAAAATATTTAAATCTATTTAAGAATTTCTTTCTAACGAATATGAAAAATTGAAATTTCATAGCGGGAATCAAAATTTATGGCGAAATGAATTTTCAGAAAGGTCGCTATGGAATAAGTATAGCCAGTAAAAATAAACATTTTGCAAACGATCTCCGTTTTCGATGAAACCACTTTTGTTGGATCCAGAATGTCAAATTATTTCTAGATTCTCATTTTCATAATTTTTGGAATTAATAAGTGAGCGTGGCAAAACAAAACACGTTTGGTTAATTTAAGTCAATTTGGATCGACTAGAAAATGGCCATTTTTCAAACGGTCTCCAAATTCGACGAAAATAATTTTGTTGGGACCGTATCATCCAAACATAGTCAAATTTATTTTTCTGGAATTTTTCGGATCAGTATGTAGCCTCAGCAAATTAAAATGTACGTTCAAATCTATATTTGAATGTTTTATATTTTAGTTTGAAGAAAAACTGATCGTAACAGCCGAATTGGGTCGAAACATATTTCATTGTATCCGGAATGGGGGTAATTAGCTAGGGGCAACAGTTATTGGGTTTGAATTGGAGTTCGTATGGGGTAAGGGGTATTTTCGGATTTAAAAAATTAAAAATAAATATAATAATAAAAGGGCCAATCAAATTCAACGATCACTTTCTCTATCCTCGTAGCTCCTTCAGACACACGATGGAAAAAAAGCTCCACCTTCTCTCCTCCTTTTCTTCTAATTGACTAAATAAAATTCAAAGCTCATGTCAAAGTTTTTGTAGATCTTTTGATTCTCTTTAAATCCATATAGGATTCAAATTTTTTCATTGAGTATGTCACCAGAATCACCTCCGTGAAGATAGCCGTTTTGAAGCGCCGCCAGCACCTGGATTCGCCGTCGCACCTGGCCCCGCCACCAGCGATCTGTATGCCGTTCGTAGCTCTTCGACATAGGGCCTTCTGATCATCACCTCGAGTCACAGATTGGAAGTTAAAGTGAGCCCTAGTTTTGAAACACGAAAGGTATACGGCTTGTTTTGGTTTAACTGTTTATAACACTATAAAATGTTGCGAATCATGATTTTAGAATAAAAATCGTATCTTTATCATATGGTAACGAAATTCGATGGAATAGGAGATATTGGACTCGTGTGGACGTCCTCTACATTCTAGAAGAGACCAGAGAATTTTTGGAGCTTCCTACAATTTTTGGAGGAGTGGAACCCAATGTGAGATTTCTAAATTCAAACTGGAATTGAATAGCGATGTATAAATTATATAATCGATGTATAAGTTATATAAGCATTGTACACCTCATGTATAAGCGTTGTATAAATTATATGTGCAAAGTATAAGATATATATATGTTGTAAAAATCATATGTGAGTTGAAATGAAATTGAAATATATTTATATACATACATACATACATATATATATATATATGTATATACTCCCCTCGTCCACGGACCATGGACGATATATATTGGTTGTGGTTGTTTGGTTTTTGGTTAACGTGAAGTTTGGTTGATAAATGTGAATGGTTGATAATGGTTGAAGCAAAATTGGAATTGTTTTGTGGAAAAATTCATTGTGATAGGAAAATGATCGAAATGTTTAGATTATAAGGATAAGCCCCTTAGGGAACGCGACGAGGTGTAAGATAGTGTGAGGAGCCGTACTCGAGCGGTGCCGGTTTTAAACCCCCTGCCGTTATGCTATCGAAATTTCTGAAATATTCATGTGTTTGATTTATATTCATATGTTGAAATATATTCATGTGTTGGTAAAATATTCATACGACTATGAACAGTTTGAAAGATATTATATATATGAAGTATATAAAATATTCATGTTTGAAATAAATTGTTTTGAAAATAAAAATCACATTTTTATTATACATATGAAGTGTTAAAAATATTCATGTTTTAAATATATGTTTTTAACAATAAAAATCATATTTTTATTATATATATGAAGTGTTAAAAATAGTCATGTGTTGAAATAAATATTTATTGGATATTTGATGGTTGAATGCGTTTGACATGAAAATTACATTAATGAACTGAATTATGGATGTCAAATAATTTAACCATGCAAATGAATTGATTTGAATTCTAAACATATGAGAATTATATGAAAAGGACGAGTTAAATCTCATTTCAAATAATTGGTCGACGATTAGAAGTCGAAGATATGAAGACGGTGCAAGACCGATGATCTTTACATCTAATGGACAGCCACTGATGCCTTTGATGGGAGTTGTTGCCCTGAAAGGGTTACAGTGGTGGTTGTCCGGATGTACTTGTGAATCGTTCGGATGTGCGAGGACCTCTCTCCTGTATTGGACATATGAGACGAGGAATAAGGTGCCTTCGGTTTCGTTCAGACCCAGAACGGACTTGTAAATGGATGTGTGTCTGACGTTGTAGCTTGAAAACGTGGCATGCTGAGATGCAGTGATCAAGGCTTTTGTTGAAAAGCAGAGCCTTGTGGTTGATGATCAGAGCATGGCTTTAATATAGTTGGCTTTGTGTATAGCATTGATTTGCGGGCCTCACATCCCGGTATGAACCAAAAACGGGAGAGGACATCTGGGAGGACATGCGTTTCCTTTTGAGCTAGGAGTGGTGTCAGTGTTTTGCAAGCCCTGATGTTTTATTTATGTGGATGATGGATAGCGAGGCGCCTCGGTTATTTCGGTCTCTGCGAAACCGATGGATGATCTTTATACTGACCAGATTTATGCCCCATAGGGCGGGGAAACGCAGTGTTCAGGCATTTTAATCCACTCCATGTGGACCGGCCCTGACGATCCAAGGTGCAGATACGGCTATTCCTGAGGCTCAGGCTAGACAGTCTTGAAGCGGTAAGGATGATCCCTTGCCTTGGTTCATGACGGAAGTCCAATTTTCAAATATGACATCGTGCAGTTTTGATTGTAAACCTATATATAGCAACATAGTGGTATGGGGCACTTATGCCGTCTATGATTGATACTTATGATTGGAATTGGTTTTGAAACATATAAACATTAGTAATAATATCAAATGCTTTTGTTTTATACGTATCAAGCATATTTTGGCCATTATAAGGTAAAAACTCTATCCTTCGGCTTGCGTCGCATTGTGCAGTGGGACCTGAGTCTTATAATGGCTTCATTTTTCTAAAAAGCATTGCGATGTTTAAATGATTTACCTATTTTAAGCACTGGCAATCCAATGGATTAAAACCGTACTACGTTAGCAGCGTGGTCCTGTGATTGGCCTTATTGTAAAATAAGTTAAGTAGATTTCTCATACTAGTCCTATGACTGAATCGTAGTTTGTTTCACTTGCAAACTCGGGTGCCCTATTTCTACACGGGCAGCCTTGTATTTAGGTTTTAGCAGATCTATCTGGATAGCTATGGAGCTGAAGATGGATCCTATCACTTCTTTTATGCTGTTCAGATCCTGTTATGCAATATTATGTTTGATTCCGCGGTAGACATTTTATATAAAACTAAAACTGTATGTTGTACTAAGTGTGATCCTATATACTGTGTAACTCTAATGATTATTATTTATCCAGTGTATTCTGTTTTACATTATCTGGTGTAATTATATACTTCCGTTGTGCTGTTATTGTTTATGTGTTATATTCCAAAGATTACCCTTTCCACTGTGGAACGGGGGTTTGGGGTCATTACAGGTGGTATCGGAGATTTGGTTAAGCTTAGTTCTGGAATATAACATATTAACGAACTCGTCAGAAATAGAATCAGAAGTATTCTATGACGAATATCTCATTTCAGATAGGATCAGTAATATCCTAGAATGAGTGTAGCAGAATAAATACACCCCAATAGACACATTTACATTCAAGTATATGTCTTTATGCTTTAAAATACCCTTTCTGTTGGCCTGACACTTTGCCTGCTATTTGCAGACATAGAAAAATGAGTGGTAGAAGCAGAAGAAGTAATTCTATGGTTCGACGATTTGATGAGCTAGTTGTGCTCCCACAGCTAAGATCAAATATAGAAGCTCTATTAAAAAGATATCGAAATCTGGGTAGAGTACCGTTCTTGGGAAATGAATCTATTATTCAAACTCAAGCTTGGATGTGTTATGCTAAGAGAATTTTTGAAGGTTTCAAGCTGAGAGGTGTTCGAAAAAGATTACTGGCATCTTGGGCACTCAAAGACGAAGCTTTAATCTAGTAGGAAACCGTTATTAAGGATAATCCAAAAGGTAATATTACCTAGGATAGATTTAAAGAAATTTTCAATGAAAGATTATTCCTCTAGAAACAACTGATCGGCTATATGATGAATTCTATTATCTAATATAAGGAGATATGACCATTCCAGAATATCATAAGAAATTCAGTGAACTTTCCCATTTTGCCATGCATCTAATTCAAAATCCTAAGAGAAAGAATCTGAGGTTTATTAATGGGCTCCAAAGAAAGTACCAAAGTTGTTTAACTGCACATGTGAACCTACCTTTTTCTAAAATGATATATATGGCTTACCAGTATGAAGAGCATGATAAGCAAGGCCTTTTTGACGACGAAGAGGAAGCCAGTTCTAAAAATAAAAGGAAATTCGGAACTGATAGCCTGTGACGACAAGGAATTACGCTCGGACCGAACCAGTCGCTAAACCGATCCAGGCCGTTCGAAACGCCCTATCGTTTGAGAACACGACAAATCAGAAACCATACAGAAGAACATTTCATTGTATATTACAACAACGCATCAGATTACAAGAATATACAGAGTATAAATGAATATTACACAGAAATATCAGAGATTTAAATTACATTTAAATACATAGCAGCGGAAAATAATACAATACACAACTAGAAGGGATATACGGATACAAAGCTTTCCGGATATCGTTCCAGCTGTAAACCAGGATCCTGTGAATATAAATCTGCAAAACCAAAACTACTAGCTGCCCGTGTCAAAATAAGGGCACCCAGAGTTTAGGTTAAAACAATAAACTCCAGGTCAGTCATGTGACTGGTGTGAGAACTAAAACAGTTATTAATCTTTACTTTAAATCATTAGGTAAATCAAGGGACCACGCCGTATAACACGGAACGGGTTTCCTCCCAAGAATACCAGCACATAAAACAAACAGCGCAATGCTAAATAAAGAAAAATGAAGCTGTTATAAGACCCAGGTCCTATCACACAATGCAACGCAAGCCGGAGGATAGGGTTTTCCCTTATAACAGCCAAAGAATGCTTGATACGTTTAAAACAAATCATTTGATACTATTATAAGTGCA
This sequence comes from Allium sativum, assembly GCA_030737875.1. NCBI lineage: Eukaryota > Viridiplantae > Streptophyta > Magnoliopsida > Asparagales > Amaryllidaceae > Allium > Allium sativum. The sequence goes on from CM060924.1 coordinate 211,831,727, forward strand.
TAGTGTATAAAACAACTTCAAATCATAAGTATCAATCATAGGCGACATGAGCGTCCCATGCCACTATGTCGCCATAAATAGGTTTACAGATAAAACCGCAAATGGCACGTATTTGGAAATTGGATTTCCGTCTATGAACCGAGGCAAAAGATAGTCCTCAACCGATTCGAGACAATCTAGCCCATGTCTCAGGATCAGAACGCATCAACCCTTTAGATCGTCAGGGCCGGTCCACCGATGTGGATTATTATGCCTGAACAATACGTCTCTCCGCCCTATAGGGCGAGCCAACTAAATGACTCCATCGGTTCGAGAACGACCGATCAATCCGAGGCGCCTCGCAACAGCAACAACCACATAAGTCAAACTCGTCAGGGCGTGTAAAACCACTGACGCCACTTCTAGCTAGAAAGAGACGCAAGTCCTCCCTGATGTCCCCTCCCGTTTTTGGTTCATACCGGGTGTGAAACTCGCGAAGCAAACGTTACACAAAGCTACGCCACAAAGGCCGTGCTTTGATCATCACCACAAGACTTTGCTTTTCAACAGAAGCCTCGATCAATTGCCACTTAGGCATGCCACACAGGCAATTCACTCCATGCGTTTGATATCCATCAATATATAACCCCTGAGCTCGTGCGTCTCAGAGAAGGGCGTTAAGCAAGAGAATAAATTCTCCGCCGCCAAACAGATATATATTTAATAGAGATCAATCACACGGACTAAAATCCAATGTCAGACACACAGTCCATTTACAAGTCCGTTCTGGGGCTGAACGAAACCGGAGGCACCTAGTACCCCGCATATCCATCGATCTCCAAGTACGTCTGGACGATCACCAACTGTTTCCATCTTCTTGGGTGTACAGCCCAATCAAGATCATCAGTTATCACCCAAACGACGTGAAGACCTCCGGTCTTCGACCATCGTCTTCATCTTCGACTTATCGTCATATCAGTTATTCAGAATGGGATAAACCCGGTCTTCCCGAATAACTCGCGTATATTTTAAATAAGTGTTACACAAACACAACATACGCCTCATTCCAATTCATCAGTCACTAACCGTAAATTAATCAAGAGAATAATTCCCCAAATATTAACCCCGAAGGCCGAAACCAACATCAGATCAATATCCAGAAAACCATTCTGCTTAGCTAACCGACAGTTAGTTTCTGAATTTCACATTCATAGGGAAAGGTTCCCATTAATTTTATCCAAGATAAATTTCTTGAATTTATTCTATAATCTATTTTTGAATATCAATTCAAACTAGTCGGGATTAACGAACCTTACCGAAGTAATTATTTGTTTTAATTTCCCACTCCCAACCTATTCATCCCATGAAGTAAAACTGGTTATACTTCATATCTAACACCACGGTGTTATCGGTAAATTCAATTACCATTTCACGTTCAAATCTAATTAAAGATTTAACTATCGCCTGGAGCAAAACTAGTGATACTCCACTTCGATTATTTCAATCTAATTAAAGATTCATTAAAACTCCACTTAGTTTTAACCTGTGACTGGGTTAAAGAATCCGTGTCATTTAAAAACACAGTTCACAATAAACCCAAAATCACCTTCATTAATTATCGGGTTAAAGGACGAGTGTTATTTAAAAACACTGTCCACGATAAACCCAAAAATCAATATCAATTCAATTCCAATTAAATATTATTTAATTGGTACACTTCATTAAATCTAAATAAAAAGATTTAATCTTTTCTCAACTGGGTTCAAGAACAGTGTTACTGAAGACACCATTCACGACAAACCCAAATCACATTTGATATTCAATACAAGGCTCTGAATAGAAAATATCCCGGCTTATATTCAATATCAAATTCTACGACCAACAAATATCGTATTGGAAATAACGATATATAAATATCTTTCAAATTTCCATAACAACACCTGTATAATCACGAAATTCGACATCGAAATGTTCCGAAGACAATTTCGATTCAAATCCATTCCAATGCAATTATTGGAAATTCTGGTTATTTTCAAAACCATTTCAATATTCAATTTATTTATTTAAAAATAAATAAAATTGTAATTCTAGTTCAAAACTAGTTCATTTCGATAAAAATCTATTTTTATCTTTTCAAATATGGAGTTTTTCATCCCAATTCTTTCTAAATCATTTCTTATGATTTTACATAAATTATTACTATTTTTAATAATTTTATCCAGGCCCGTACAGTCGATTTCCATCAATGGCCATCGAACTGCACTTACAACGACCTTTTTCGAATTTGATTTGGACATAATTCCAAATCCAACCGTTAGATTTCAAATTTCTAATATTCGTTAGAAAGCTCTTTTCGATACGAACCCAACGGTTCCGGTTTTAGGAGAATCCGACGGTCGGATCTCCCGTAATGTCCGTTTGAAATCAATGGTCGAAATTCACGAACTACCGCGGCGCGGCGCGTTCTATTCAGGCCATTATATTATATATATAATATATATAATATATATTTCGTCGATTTCTATTTAAAACGAATTATATAAATAGTTTTAAAATTTGTTTCAAAATCTATTTCAACTTCCATTTCAATTCAAAGCAAAATTGAATTCTTCTTTATAAATTCGTTTTAAAATTCATTTCTATTCAATTCAAATTTCAATTCAATTTGAATTCATATTCAATTCAATTCATTTCGAAATCGTTTTCAATTCAATTCATTTCGAAATCGTTTTCAATTCAATTCATTTCGAAATCGTTTTCAATTCAATTCATTTCGAAATCGTTTTCAATTCAATTCATTTCGAAATATTCGATTTCGAGATTACTTTTCAATATTCATTTTAAAATGAATAAAATCGATATAAATATCGTTTACGTCAAAATGGCGTCAATCTAATCAACACGGCTTCATAAATTTCTATTTTCAAATATTCTATTTCAAATATTTCCTATTATCAAAATATTTGTTATTATCAAAATATTCTTTATTTTCACGATTGGAATGAGGCCCAATCAATTACCATATAAAATTAATTATATGGATTTTCATACAACACATGTATATAATAACATTGAAAATAATCAACCATCAACCAAAGTGCACTACACTGTATAAGCATCAAATATAGATATTCAACGCTCATAACAGCCTGTCAATCAATCGATCGACATATTTAATCAATCAGGATGAGTGAAATTCATATTTCATCCCAACACCCGTGTGGGGTTTCAAACAATCAAACACAGATTTTAGTTGTGCAGTTGGGCGATGTGTAAAATTTATCGTCCCAATCAATGTCATTCAAATAAGTGTACATAAACAAACCATCTGGTTTGTAAATGAATATTTATTTATTCACTTCACTATTTTCATATTCACGTTAAAAATTATATTTTTAACGATAAAACATTTTATTTCAACCTATGAATTTCTATTCAATTCATTTATTCAATAAAATGATATTTTTATTTTTCTAACATATTTTAGAAAATTTCGGCGGCATAACGGCACGATACTAGGAACGGGACAAGGCCTAGCCTTATCCCCGGTCCAGTGAAGGCCCACGCCATTCACACATCATCATATCAATTTCATTTCACCAAACTATTCAAATCAACCCAAACAATCTAACTAACAACACAGCCAAACAAACAAGTCCATGGTCTGTGGACGATTGTGTCGGGTGCTACTAAGCACCGTCTGCATCCTAGTATATATATATATAACTAGAAAAATAAATTGAAAGGTGAGAAATTCTCACTTATAGCTATCCTAGCTCCACGGCACTCCATTGATAGAAATCTTCATCGTCATCGCATCTTCGTTGCTGTAACCACTACATATGTAAAAATCACATTTTTACTTCGTTATTCGATACATAAAAATCATATTTTTATTTCGAAGTTCAATATATAAAAATCATATTGTTATGTCGAAGTTCAATGTATAAAAAGTCATATTTTTATTTCGAAGTTCAATATATAAAAATCATATTGTTATTTCGAAGTTCAATATATAAAAATCACATTTTTATTTCAAAGTTCAATAGATAAAAATCACATTTTTATTTCGAAGTTCAATAGATAAAAATCACATTTTTAATTCGAAGTTCAATAGATAAAAATCACATTTTTAATTCGAAGTTCAATAGATAAAAATCACATTTTTAATTCGAAGTTCAATAGATAAAAATCACATTTTTAATTCGAAGTTCAATAGATAAAAATCACATTTTTATTTATAGATTTCGCCTTTTCCATCTCAAAAATCGAATCTTTTCTATTTAAAAATCTATGTTTTTCTATTCATAAAAACCATTCTTTTTCTTTGCAAAATTATTTCTTTTCCTTTGTAAAAATATAAATTTTCTTATAACAAAATAGGATTTTTTTCTATAACAAAATCAGTTTTTGAACTGTTAAAATAAAAACAGTATTTAATCTTTAAAATAAAAACAGAAATAAAATATTAATAAATAAATAAAAAAAACGAAAACTTACAGTCGAGGGGGGGGGGGTTTAGCGTCGGCGAGGTCTGGAAAGGGGGGAGGGTAGCGTCGGTCGAGGGGAGGGGGGGGTACTGTGCTGGTGGCGGCTCGCAGGTGGGGGTGCGGTTCGTGGGTCTCGCGTCGGAGCTGAAGATGGACGGAGGGGAGGGATTCGGGGCTAGGGGAAGATGGAGAGGATGGTCGGGAGGTGGAGGCGCCGGGGCACGTTCGGCCACCGGTGGCGCGCGACGTCCAAGGGCGGGGCTCCGCCCTCTTTCTTTCTTTTTTTTTTCTTTTTTTTCCTGGAGAATGAAATTAATCTTGGGGGGGGGGGGCCAGAACGAGGTTAAAGGAGAGGAGTTGTTTTTTTTTTTTTTATTTAATTATTAAATTCAACCTAAAGTTGACTTTTTCATACTACCTCGAAACGAGGCCCACCGCCTGTCCTCCATAGCGTTTCACCCCCATTCCGAACACAATGGGATATGTATCGTAAGATGATTCGACCATTTCGATCAGTTTCCGTGGAATTTACATTTAAATCACTATATTGAATTTTAAATGTACATTTTAAATTACCGGGGGCACATACTAACTCGAAAAATTCCCGAAAAATATTTTCTAGCTTCGTATTGACGATACGGTCCTAACAAAACTAGTTTCGTCGAATTCTGAGACCGTTGGAGAAATGACCAATTTCCAGTCGATTAAAATCAACTGAAACTGGTCAAACGCGTTTTCCTTCGCCACGCTCACATATTGATTCGAAAAATTATGAAATTTGGAATCTAGCAATAACTTAACATCACGGACCCAACAAAACTGGTTTCGTCGAAATCCGAGGTCGTTTGCAAAATTGCTATTTTTAAGGGCCTTATATATATAAAAATATATATAAATTCCACAGCGACTATTTCTAATTTTAAACTGGACATATCTTATCATTCCTAAGATGAAATCTCAGTTTGTTAACTTCGTTACAAAGATATAGTTATACAGATTCAAATATTTCTTGTTTCGTTCAATTCCGACTTATATTGAATTCTGTATATTCATTTGAAATTAGAAATCGAATTTTCGAACTACCGTGCCATTTTCAATTCTATTTATAATTATATATAAATATTTATATTCTAACGACGACGTATATAATATATACGTTCGATTTATATTCAAAATAAATTTCTCGTCGATATTATTTAAAATATCTATTTTAAATAATCAAAATTCGCTAAAATTACCAAAATAAAAATTTTAAACTGGCCCAGATTTTGCGGGTTATTACAATCTCCCCCACTTAAAACTTTTCGTCCCCGAAAAGGAACAAAGTCGAAAGTGGTTTGATTAATTAACTCTACGTTCGATCTGGTTTCCATTCTCCAACTCTTTAGTTTCTGAGAATTTTCAAAATTTCAAAAATTTGGCTAACACCCTAAATTTTCGAAAAATTTCGCCATAACCTCCCCTGCAATGGGAGCATCGGGGAATTTCAAATAGCTTCCCCGGTCCTTCAGATCTCAAAAAGAAAAAGAAAAAGCCAAGCGGCTAGCCAATAGGCTCACAAAATCATCATCACCCAAACGAAACAGGAAATTATGTAGTAAACATGTACCTATTTGTCGGGCAAACAAATTTTATTCTCTGGCTCTAGCCTCCTTGCTATGACCTGTTCAATATAAGTATATGTATATGCAAGCAAATGCGACTAATTTTCAATACAGTTCAATATTTGATATAATTAGGCAAAAATGGTTAAAAATTAGCAAACAAATAGACAAACAACACAACCATCAATCAATTTGTGAATTAGAGTTTCAAATTCATAATTTTGATACATATACAGAAAATCTTGTTTTTGATGCCAATTCACAACAAAGTGTTCTAGCTATATAAGATTTGGTTCTCACACCAGTCTGATGGAAATATATAGATATCACACCTTCGAAACACGAATATAAATACTGATGATGTGGCCACATCATCAGAATTATCCCCGAGTGTCTAGAATGTGACTCTATATCTATCCAGTATATTAAAATTTCAAATACACGCGGATCAGACGTATACGCAAAATCTTTATATACTGGACTGTCCAACTCAATATAAAGAGATAATCAAATACGAATAATTGATTTAAATTTTCAAAACAAAAATTTGTTTTCATTTGAAAAATATACTCTTCACACTCGTTCTAGGATACTACTGATCCCATCTCTAACGAGTCATCCCCATTGGATATTACTAATCCAATATCTGATGAATTCTTTCGTATGGTTCTAATGTGCCTTGTTCTCCGAGCTTTGTAAACCAAAGCTCTGATACCAACTGTGACGACAAGGAATTACGCTCGGACCGAACCAGTCGCTAAACCGATCCAGGCCGTTCGAAACGCCCTATCGTTTGAGAACACGACAAATCAGAAACCATACAGAAGAACATTTCATTGTATATTACAACAACGCATCAGATTACAAGAATATACAGAGTATAAATGAATATTACACAGAAATATCAGAGATTTAAATTACATTTAAATACATAGCAGCGGAAAATAATACAATACACAACTAGAAGGGATATACGGATACAAAGCTTTCCGGATATCGTTCCAGCTGTAAACCAGGATCCTGTGAATATAAATCTGCAAAACCAAAACTACTAGCTGCCCGTGTCAAAATAAGGGCACCCAGAGTTTAGGTTAAAACAATAAACTCCAGGTCAGTCATGTGACTGGTGTGAGAACTAAAACAGTTATTAATCTTTACTTTAAATCATTAGGTAAATCAAGGGACCACGCCGTATAACACGGAACGGGTTTCCTCCCAAGAATACCAGCACATAAAACAAACAGCGCAATGCTAAATAAAGAAAAATGAAGCTGTTATAAGACCCAGGTCCTATCACACAATGCAACGCAAGCCGGAGGATAGGGTTTTCCCTTATAACAGCCAAAGAATGCTTGATACGTTTAAAACAAATCATTTGATACTATTATAAGTGCATAGTGTATAAAACAACTTCAAATCATAAGTATCAATCATAGGCGACATGAGCGTCCCATGCCACTATGTCGCCATAAATAGGTTTACAGATAAAACCGCAAATGGCACGTATTTGGAAATTGGATTTCCGTCTATGAACCGAGGCAAAAGATAGTCCTCAACCGATTCGAGACAATCTAGCCCATGTCTCAGGATCAGAACGCATCAACCCTTTAGATCGTCAGGGCCGGTCCACCGATGTGGATTATTATGCCTGAACAATACGTCTCTCCGCCCTATGGGGCGTAAACGAGCCAACTAAATGACTCCATCGGTTCGAGAACGACCGATCAATCCGAGGCGCCTCGCAACAGCAACAACCACATAAGTCAAACTCGTCAGGGCGTGTAAAACCACTGACGCCACTTCTAGCTAGAAAGAGACGCAAGTCCTCCCTGATGTCCCCTCCCGTTTTTGGTTCATACCGGGTGTGAAACTCGCGAAGCAAACGTTACACAAAGCTACGCCACAAAGGCCGTGCTTTGATCATCACCACAAGACTTTGCTTTTCAACAGAAGCCTCGGTCAATTGCCACTTAGGCATGCCACACAGGCAATTCACTCCATGCGTTTGATATCCATCAATATATAACCCCTGAGCTCGTGCGTCTCAGAGAAGGGCGTTAAGCAAGAGAATAAATTCTCCGCCGCCAAACAGATATATATTTAATAGAGATCAATCACACGGACTAAAATCCAATGTCAGACACACAGTCCATTTACAAGTCCGTTCTGGGGCTGAACGAAACCGGAGGCACCTAGTACCCCGCATATCCATCGATCTCCAAGTACGTCTGGACGATCACCAACTGTTTCCATCTTCTTGGGTGTACAGCCCAATCAAGATCATCAGTTATCACCCAAACGACGTGAAGACCTCCGGTCTTCGACCATCGTCTTCATCTTCGACTTATCGTCGTATCAGTTATTCAGAATGGGATAAACCCGGTCTTCCCGAATAACTCGCGTATATTTTAAATAAGTGTTACACAAACACAACATACGCCTCATTCCAATTCATCAGTCACTAACCGTAAATTAATCAAGAGAATAATTCCCCAAATATTAACCCCGAAGGCCGAAACCAACATCAGATCAATATCCAGAAAACCATTCTGCTTAGCTAACCGACAGTTAGTTTCTGAATTTCACATTCATAGGGAAAGGTTCCCATTAATTTGATCAAAGATAAATTTCTTGAATTTATTCTATAATCTATTTTTGAATATCAATTCAAACTAGTCGGGATTAACGAACCTTACCGAAGTAATTATTTGTTTTAATTTCCCACTCCCAACCTATTCATCCCATGAAGTAAAACTGGTTATACTTCATATCTAACACCACGGTGTTATCGGTAAATTCAATTACCATTTCACGTTCAAATCTAATTAAAGATTTAACTATCGCCTGGAGCAAAACTGGTGATACTCCACTTCGATTATTTCAATCTAATTAAAGATTCATTAAAACTCCACTTAGTTTTAACCTGTGACTGGGTTAAAGAATCCGTGTCATTTAAAAACACAGTTCACAATAAACCCAAAATCACCTTCATTAATTATCGGGTTAAAGGACGAGTGTTATTTAAAAACACTGTCCACGATAAACCCAAAAATCAATATCAATTCAATTCCAATTAAATATTATTTAATTGGTACACTTCATTAAATCTAAATAAAAAGATTTAATCTTTTCTCAACTGGGTTCAAGAACAGTGTTACTGAAGACACCATTCACGACAAACCCAAATCACATTTGATATTCAATACAAGGCTCTGAATAGAAAATATCCCGGCTTATATTCAATATCAAATTCTACGACCAACAAATATCGTATTGGAAATAACGATATATAAATATCTTTCAAATTTCCATAACAACACCTGTATAATCACGAAATTCGACATCGAAATGTTCCGAAGACAATTTCGATTCAAATCCATTCCAATGCAATTATTGGAAATTCTGGTTATTTTCAAAACCATTTCAATATTCAATTTATTTATTTAAAAATAAATAAAATTGTAATTCTAGTTCAAAACTAGTTCATTTCGATAAAAATCTATTTTTATCTTTTCAAATATGGAGTTTTTCATCCCAATTCTTTCTAAATCATTTCTTATGATTTTACATAAATTATTACTATTTTTAATAATTTTATCCAGGCCCGTACAGTCGATTTCCATCAATGGCCATCGAACTGCACTTACAACGACCTTTTTCGAATTTGATTTGGACATAATTCCAAATCCAACCGTTAGATTTCAAATTTCTAATATTCGTTAGAAAGCTCTTTTCGATACGAACCCAACGGTTCCGGTTTTAGGAGAATCCGACGGTCGGATCTCCCGTAATGTCCGTTTGAAATCAATGGTCGAAATTCACGAAATACCGCGGCGCGGCGCGTTCTATTCAGGCCATTTTATTATATATATAATATATATAATATATATTTCGTCGATTTCTATTTAAAACGAATTATATAAATAGTTTTAAAATTTGTTTCAAAATCTATTTCAACTTCCATTTCAATTCAAAGCAAAATTGAATTCTTCTTTATAAATTCGTTTTAAAATTCATTTCTATTCAATTCAAATTTCAATTCAATTTGAATTCATATTCAATTCAATTCATTTTGAAATCGTTTTCAATTCAATTCATTTCGAAATCGTTTTCAATTCAATTCATTTCGAAATCGTTTTCAATTCAATTCATTTCGAAATCGTTTTCAATTCAATTCATTTCGAAATCGTTTTCAATTCAATTCATTTCGAAATCGTTTTCAATTCAATTCATTTCGAAATCGTTTTCAATTCAATTCATTTCGAAATATTCGATTTCGAGATTACTTTTCAATATTCATTTTAAAATGAATAAAATCGATATAAATATCGTTTACGTCAAAATGGCGTCAATCTAATCAACACGGCTTCAAAATTTCTATTTTCAAATATTCTATTTCAAATATTTCCTATTATCAAAATATTTGTTATTATCAAAATATTCTTTATTTTCACGATTGGAATGAGGCCCAATCAATTACCATATAAAATTAATTATATGGATTTTCATACAACACATGTATATAATAACATTGAAAATAATCAACCATCAACCAAAGTGCACTACACTGTATAAGCATCAAATATAGATATTCAACGCTCATAACAGCCTGTCAATCAATCGATCGACATATTTAATCAATCAGGATGAGTGAAATTCATATTTCATCCCAACACCCGTGTGGGGTTTCAAACAATCAAACACAGATTTTAGTTGTGCAGTTGGGCGATGTGTAAAATTTATCGTCCCAATCAATGTCATTCAAATAAGTGTACATAAACAAACCATCTGGTTTGTAAATGAATATTTATTTATTCACTTCACTATTTTCATATTCACGTTAAAAATTATATTTTTAACGATAAAACATTTTATTTCAACCTATGAATTTCTATTCAATTCATTTATTCAATAAAATGATATTTTTATTTTTCTAACATATTTTAGAAAATTTCGGCGGCATAACGGCACGATACTAGAAACGGGACAAGGCCTAGCCTTATCCCCGGTCCAGTGAAGGCCCACGCCATTCACACATCATCATATCAATTTCATTTCACCAAACTATTCAAATCAACCCAAACAATCTAACTAACAACACAGCCAAACAAACAAGTCCATGGTCTGTGGACGATTGTGTCGGGTGCTACTAAGCACCGTCTGCATCCTAGTATATATATATATAACTAGAAAAATAAATTGAAAGGTGAGAAATTCTCACTTATAGCTATCCTAGCTCCACGGCACTCCATTGATAGAAATCTTCATCGTCATCGCATCTTCGTTGCTGTAACCACTACATATGTAAAAATCACATTTTTACTTCGTTATTCGATACATAAAAATCATATTTTTATTTCGAAGTTCAATATATAAAAATCATATTGTTATGTCGAAGTTCAATGTATAAAAAGTCATATTTTTATTTCGAAGTTCAATATATAAAAATCATATTGTTATTTCGAAGTTCAATATATAAAAATCACATTTTTATTTCAAAGTTCAATAGATAAAAATCACATTTTTATTTCGAAGTTCAATAGATAAAAATCACATTTTTAATTCGATGTTCAATAGATAAAAATCACATTTTTAATTCGAAGTTCAATAGATAAAAATCACATTTTTAATTCGAAGTTCAATAGATAATAATCACATTTTTAATTCGAAGTTCAATAGATAAAAATCACATTTTTAATTCGAAGTTCAATAGATAAAAATCACATTTTTAATTCGAAGTTCAATAGATAAAAATCACATTTTTATTTATAGATTTCGCCTTTTCCATCTCAAAAATCGAATCTTTTCTATTTAAAAATCTATGTTTTTCTATTCATAAAAACCATTCTTTTTCTTTGCAAAATTATTTCTTTTCCTTTGTAAAAATATAAATTTTCTTATAACAAAATAGGATTTTTTCTATAACAAAATCAGTTTTTGAACTGTTAAAATAAAAACAGTATTTAATCTTTAAAATAAAAACAGTTAATCTTTAAAATAAAAACAGAAATAAAATATTAATAAATAAATAAAAAAAACGAAAACTTACAGTCGAGGGGGGGGGGTTAGCGTCGGCGAGGTCTGGAAAGGGGGGGAGGGTAGCGTCGGTCGAGGGGAGGGGGGTACTGTGCTGGTGGCGGCTCGCAGGTAGGGGTGCGGTTCGTGGGTCTCGCGTCGGAGCTGAAGATGGACGGAGGGGAGGGATTCGGGGCTAGGGGAAGAAGGAGAGGATGGTCGGGAGTTGGAGGCGCCGGGGCACGTTCGGCCACCGGTGGCGCGCGACGTCCAAGGGCGGGGCTCCGCCCTCTTTCTTTCTTTTTTTTTTTTTTTTCCTGGAGAATGAAATTAATCTTGGGGGGGGGGGGGGCAGAACGAGGATAAAGGAGAGGAGTTGTTTTTTTTTTTTATTATTATTTAATTATTAAATTCAACCTAAAGTTGACTTTTTCATACTACCTCGAAACGAGGCCCACCGCCTGTCCTCCAAAGCGTTTCACCCCCATTCCAAACACAATGGGATATGTATCGTAAGATGATTCGACCATTTCGATCAGTTTCCGTGGAATTTACATTTAAATCACTATATTGAATTTTAAACGTACATTTTAAATTACCGGGGGCACATACTAACTCGAAAAATTCCCGAAAAATATTTTCTAGCTTCGTATTGACGATACGGTCCTAACAAAACTAGTTTCGTCGAATTCTGAGACCGTTGGAGAAATGACCAATTTCCAGTCGATTAAAATCAATTGAAACTGGTCAAACGCGTTTTCCTTCGCCACGCTCACATATTGATTCGAAAAATTATGAAATTTGGAATCTAGCAATAACTTAACATCACGGACCCAACAAAACTGGTTTCGTCGAAATCCGAGGTCGTTTGCAAAATTGCTATTTTTAAGGGCCTTATATATATATAAAAATATATATAAATTCCACAGCGACTATTTCTAATTTTAAACTGGACATATCTTATCATTCCTAAGATGAAATCTCAGTTTGTTAACTTCGTTACAAAGATATAGTTATACAGATTCAAATATTTCTTGTTTCGTTCAATTCCGACTTATATTGAATTCTGTATATTCATTTGAAATTAGAAATCGAATTTTCGAACTACCGCGCCATTTTCAATTCTATTTATAATTATATATAAATATTTATATTCTAACGACGACGTATATAATATATACGTTCGATTTATATTCAAAATAAATTTCTCGTCGATATTATTTAAAATATCTATTTTAAATAATCAAAATTCGCTAAAATTACCAAAATAAAAATTTTAAACTGGCCCAGATTTTGCGGGTTATTACATAGCCCAGAGGCAAGTACGCAGCCTGAGGCATGTACGATGTCTGGTGTCAAAAAGAAGCCTAGAGTCAATAGGAAAAAGGTTAAATCTGAGAAAGAACCAGTAACGACTGCCATATGCATTAACTGTAATCAGAGAGGCCATTTGTCCAGAAAATGTAAATCTCTGAAAATGCGGAGAAAGAATGGATCTAAATCCAAGAACAAGTTTCAGGAGAATAGAAAATGAAATCTTTTCCATCAGGCTGGTCATGTAAAGCAAGATTGCCAGCTATTAAAGAAGTCTGAAAAGGTACATGTAAATGAAGTGGCAGAAACTTCTTCACCCTCAGTTAGTCAGGGAAGGCCAAATGTTTTTAAAGGCACGTGAACATTCCAGTTAAAGTACTGTTTGATACAAGCGCGTCACGAAGCTTTATTGCAAGTAATGCGTTTAAGAAATTGGATTTGAAATTGAAAAAGCTCATAGCACCCATGACTGTCCATAATCCGGTTGAGGGTTCCCTCGATCTTAGTTGGATTTGTGGGGTGCCTGTTTCTTTTTCCTGTTATCGGTTCCCTACCATCGTGATCTTCATGAATTTTACCAAATTTGTTCTTATTTTAGGATTAGATTGGTTAACCAAATATGAAGCTGAGGTTAAATGCACCGACTGAGTTGTTAAGGCAAAGATTAAATCAAGGAACTATATAACAATACCATGCGAAGGTCTGAATTCTGATAGAAAAGACTTTTGGTCAGCTTTGGATGTTTCTCCTGCACAAATAGAAAATATTCCTGTCATTACAGAGAATACTCCGGTCGACATAGAAAATTTCCCTATCGTGAAGAATTATGCGGATGTGTTTGAAGAAGTTGTTAGCTTACCTCCGCGTAGAGAAATTGACTTCAAAATTGCTTTAATTCCAAATGCAATGCCAGTAGTTCAAGCTATTCAAAGAATGAACTTGAAGGAAAAAGAAGAGTTAGACAATCAAACTCGACAACTTGTATGGAAGGGTCTAATCAGACCTAGTTTCTCTGATTAGGGAGCAGCAGTGGTGTTTGACCCAAAGTCAGACGGTACTCTCAAACTATGTGTGGATTATCGTGACTTGAACAAGCAGACATTAAAGAATAAATATCCATTGCCCCGAATTGATGATTTGTTGGATCGATTGAATGGCACAAAACTATTTTCACGAATGGACCTAGCTATAGGTTTCCATTAACTTCGTATTGCCGAAGAATGTGTTCCTTTGACAGCATTCAGAGGTCCCGATTTATTCTACGAGTGGTTGGTAATGCAGTTCGGCTTATGTAATGCTCCAGTTTTTTTGTCGATCTAATGAATAGTATTCAGAGAAGTCTTGAATAAATTTGTACTTGTTTTTATTGATGACATGTTGATCTTCTCTAAGTTAAAGAGCGAGCATGCAAAACATTTGGAACAAGTGTTAGAGATTCTGAGAAAGAATGTTTTAAAGGCAAAATTTTCCAAATATATATTCTGGCAAGAAGAAGTCAAGTTTCTTGGCAATGTTGTATCAAAAGAAGGAATTTCTGTGAATCCCAATAAGATCACGGCTATTTAGGATTGGAAGCAGCCAACTGCACCCACAGAAGTCTGAAGTTTTCTTGGATTGGCTAGTTATTATCGGAAGTGTGTTAAAGATTTTTCAAAGATATCTAGTTCCTTAACAAAGCTTACAATGAAGCATGCAAGATTCAATTGGACTCCAGAATGTGAGATAGCTTTCCAAAAGATGAAGTTAAGATCGACAATTACTCCAGTGTTAACAATTATCGATGGCAATCAAGACTCGATAGTCTGGACAGATGCTTCTAAAGAAGGTCTTGATGCAGTACTAATGCAAAGAAGCCAAGTAATCGCTTATGCTAGCCGTAAGTTAAAGCCGCATGAGAAGAATTATGCAACTCACGATCTTGAATTGTTAGTCATCATGTTTGCTATGAAAATCTAGAGACATTATCTGTGAGAAGTTCGAATTATATATAGATCATCAATCATTGAAGTATTTATTCACCCAGAAAGATCTGAATATGAAGCAGCAGCGTTGGCTAGAATTTCTCGCGGCATATGATCTTGATATTTTGTATACTCCGGGGAAAGCCAATGTTGTGAATGAGCGCTCAGCAGAAAGAATGTGATCATCGCCAATCTTATCATTATGCCTTCGTTGATTGATAAAATATCTGTTCTTCAGAAAGACAATAATTTTGTTAAAGTGATGATCAAAAGAATTCAAAGGGGCGAAGTCTCCAGTTTCCAAGTGGATAGCATGGGAGTTCTTAGATTGAAAGGAAGAATTTGTGTTCTCGACATCCTTGAGCTCAAAAGAGAAGTATTGGATAAGTGTCACAAGTCCAAGCTGAGTATCCATCTAGGGGTTAGTAAAATGTATAATGACCTCAAGCGAAAATTCTTGTGGAAGGTGATGAAAAGAGACATCTCTATATAAGTTGGCAGGTGTTCTACTCGTCAACATGTCAAGAACGATCAACAAAAACTCACCGAATTGTTGCAACCGTTGGAAATTCCAGGTTGGAAGTGGGGACATATTTCTATGGATTTCATAGATGGCTTACCCAGAACCAAGAAAGGAAATGACAGTATATGGGTGATCGTAGATCGTTTCACGAAGACCACCCATTTCATACTTATTAGATCAAATAGAACCGCTCAAAGTCTAGCACAAAATTATTTTAAGGAGATTGTTAAACTGCATGGAGTTCCCATGAGTATCTTTAGTGATCGTGACCCGATTTTCGGTAGTAAATTCCAGAAAGCATTCCAAGCAGACTTGGGAACAAAACTGAACCTGAGCACCGCTTATCATCCTCAAACAGATGTTCAAACTGAGAGGGTGAACCATATACTTGAAGGTTTACTACGGGCTTGTGTTATTGATTTTGGAGGATCATGGGAAGATCACTTGCATTTGGTTGAGTTCTCATGCAACAACAGCAAACAAGTGAGCCTGAAAATGTCACCATTCGAAGCATTGTATGGTCGACCGTGTAGATCTCCCGCATGTTGGGTACAACGTGGTAATCGACTTGTATTGGAACCTGATATGATAAGTGAAGCTTCAGACAAAGTCAATTTCATTAATAAGCGACTGCAAACAGCTCAAAGCTGACAGAAGAGCTATGTAGACTCTAGAAGGAGAGATTTAGCATTTGGTGTTGGTGACTATGTGTATCTGAGGGTTTCTCCAATGAGAGGAGTAGTCCGATTTGGCAAAACAGGGAAGTTGACACCTAGATTTATTGGTCTATTTCCTATATTTGAATGGATTGGAACTCTCTCTTATAGGGTTCAATTACCGGATTGGTTGCCTGGAGTAAATGATGTGTTTCCCGTGTCTCAACTTAGAAAGCATGTGCATGATCCAGACTTGGTCGTGGAAGAAGCCGCACAAAAAGACTTGGAAATTACTCCAGAATTAGCTGTGAGAAGAGAGCCGATAAAGATCATTGGCAAAGAAACTAAAGAGCTGAGGAACAAGAAGGTTCACTTAGACAAAGTGCAATGGAGTGGAGATCTGCGAGACTGTACTTGGGAAACTGAGGAGAGCATTAAGCAAGCTTATCCCAACTGCAGAGTGGATATCTCTGATTAACTCCGGTGCAAGGTACATTTACCATATTTTGCATTTCCGTATTATTTCCTACTTTACTATTGTTTTCATTTTTGGATGATTAGTTTTAAGTATAATCAGACATTAACAAGTATGATTTTTAAGTATATAAACAAACTATATATTTGAAAAAGTTAATCAACAAATTTTTGCTAGTTTTGTTGTATGATTGTTAGTTTAACTAATTAATAACATTGGAATAATAAAATCAATAAGAGAATGAAGGGTAAATTTAGGTAAATTGAATCAAATATTGAACTAATTTGAAAATTGATAGAAATACATGCATGTACATTATATATGTTTGAACAGGTAAATGGATTTGCTGTTGAGTAAATAATTTACTTGCGTGCCCGACAAATAGGTAAACCTTAATGAGTTGGATGCGCAATTTTGTTTATTATAGCAACTCTGTGAATGCCATTGGATGCGAAGTGCTAGTTGTTATGTGTGAAATAATAAACGTCGCCATAGGATAGTAACAATTAATTTTGAACTACACTACATGGCATACTTCTTGAAGATAGCACACCCTATCATATACCACATAAGAACTTGGAGCTTATGTGACGAGGTTGAAGATTTACCTTACAAACGAGAGGCTTGTATGGCGATGACTATATTACAGATTGAACCGAAGACTGATATGGACTATATAAAATGTAATGGTAAATTGCCAAATTAATAAAAAAAAACACACGGGTATAGAGATGACAATGAATATGTCTCTTTAGTCATTAAGGCACAAAAGCTATTTATAGGGTGACAAGAATTTATACTTTGGAGTTATGATTTATACACACTCCCCTGCAGACACCGGAATATATTACTATAAATATGTGTATGCTTTTTAGGATTTATTGCGTGCCTAATAAGGCCCAATAAATTTCCAAACCCCTCCCCACACAAAGGAGGTTATGGAGAAATTTTTCAAAAATTTAGGGTGTTAGCCAAATTTTTGAAGAATTAGAAAATTCTTAGAAACTTAAAAGTTGAAGAATGAAAGCCGACATGAAAGTTGAGTTGGTTAGTTAAATAACTTTCAGCCCCGTTCCTTTTCAAGGACGAAAAGATTTTAAGTGGGGGAGATTGTAATGACCCGAAAAATCATAACCAATTTAAAATTTTTATTTTGGCAATTTTAATGAATTTTGAATATTTAAAATGAGTTATTTTAAATAATAACGGCAAGAAATTTGTTTTGAATAGAATATATTTATTTGAATCGATGTTGGAATATAAATATTTATTTTAATTATATAACAAGGCCTGAAATGGCGTGGTAGTTTGAAACTTTGAATTCAAACTTTGACTGACTGTACAGGATGCAAAATAAATCGGATTTTAGTGAAAATAGAAATATTTAAAACTGTTTAAGAATATCTTTCTAATGAATCTGAAAAATCAAAATTTCATCGTGGGAATCAAAAGTTATGGCTAAATGAATTTTCAGAAAGGTCGCTATGGAATAAATATAAACCGTATAAATAGACATTTTGCAAATTGTTGGCTAGCTTTTTTGACCAAGCCACCCAGGATCATTCATAAGAAGAAAGCATGAAACCACGTTCTCTGAGAACATGAAGGAATGGATCGCATCATTGGCTCGCCCGATGTCGGCTCGCACACTATCGACTCGCCCACCATCGGATCGCGTCTCGACGGATCGCCCCCATTCCATCAGCGGAACGAAGCCTCTATGTGATTCGATCCGAACCTATATTGTTGCCCAGATTAGACCGATCCGATCCCCTGATGCATGGCGAACCCTCTGACCCGTTCAAGCGTGAGCTAGTCTTCAGCGATCCGAGACGCACGGATCTAGCGACACGTGTCCCTAACCGTCATTCTGACTGATTCTTCCCATCTGCACGATCCGATTTTCAAGGGGATCGCGACACCTGTCCACAACGGCTAACTTGACTATTTCTTCAACGGAGGCGATGCGATCCGATGTTCTCGGGATTCGTGCCACGTGTTACCACGACCCGCCTGACAAAATCAGCTATAAATAGCCCAGAGTTTGGCATTTTTTGGGATCTTTTTTGGCAATATTGAGTACTGAATCCGCCATTGTTGTCTCAATACTAGAGTATGGAGAGAAATCCTTGATTGTATTAGCTTTCAAAGTATAATCAATAATATATAAAGTGGAGGTAGGCTCGTTAACGTCGAACCACTATAAATTCTGTGTGTTATTTTCCTTTTCCTGATTCTTCAGTTGAAACTCTATAACATTCGGAACAATTTGGGTGTTAGGTCCAAATTTTAATCTAACATTTTGGTGCTTTCACTGAGAACACAATCCTAAAGTTTCACTATTCAGTTCTTTGAAGGTTCCAGCGATTCGGATATCATGACTGGAAAGAGATCTAAGGAAGCACGAGCTTCGCAAACCAATGAAACGATTGAAGAAAGTATGCACGAGCTAGGCAATGAGGAGACTCTGGATCGCGGAGCGCAGGGGGCGAACCGATCCGATGAAGACACCACGCTACGAGTCGACGAGAACGAGGCGATCCGGACTGCTGAAGGGGTTGTTACTCGATCCCGAGGCAACGTCTCGAATCCCCCACGCACCGCGACCGCGAATCGATCTCAAGGGGGCATTGTGAGCCGCCATCCTCGAACCACAGTGATCCGAATTGATGATCAGACTACAACTCGACCTGGAAAGGAGCCTATGGCTCGCTCCTACCGTCCTGGCCCCTCCGCTCGACCTGGCTCAAGCTCTTTGCACATAAGAGGAAGTGATGATGATCAATATGATCCTGCTGCTCCCATTACTGAGGGGGATCTCTCTCGCTTTTCCAAAATGTGGGAGAGGCTGTTTGATGAATTGGCTGCCCAAAGGCAGGAAAGCTCCGTCCTACGACAAAATTTGACTGCTATGGATAGAAGACTTGATGAGCTTGCAAGGCAAAGAACACCGCCGGTTCGTCCACTCACTCCAGGATATTCTTCTTCGTTTGAGGAATCGCTGACCTTGATCATCCACATTACAGTTTGAGAAACCCGCCGAACCAGAGGCACTGACCCTGAAACTCCGCTAACCAGCGCAAATGTTGCAGCCATGATCCATCAGATTCTGGCAGATAGCCGTGGACAACGGAACGAAGATTGGGGAATTGACTGCAGTCACACCCCTTTCACTGATGATATTTTGGATGCGACATTCCCGAGGCGTTTCAACATGCCACAAATGAACCGATATGCGGGTAGGTCTGATCCTGTCCAGCATTTGATGAGATATTCTTGGTCAATGACCGCTGCCGCAGCCTCTGACGCAGTCAAATGCAAAGTGTTTCCCCTATTCTTGGAGGATGTAGCATTGTTATGGTTTACTCGCTTGCCAGCAAGATCGATTTCTAGCTTCAGGGAGTTGAGTGAGAAGTTCATAGAACAATTCCGTATTTATGCACCAAAAAACAAAAAGTGTGATTGACTTGTTCCTTGTTAAGCAGCGACCAGGCGAGAGTTTGAGGTTATACCTGGATCGTTTCAATTTGGCCGCTACTGAGGTTAAAGATCCCCATGAACCGACCGTTGTCGCAGCACTTATTGATGGAGTTGATAAAGACACTGAATTCGTGAGATACCTAGCAGGCAAACCACCCCATACTAGAGAGCTATTCTACGAAAAAGCTAACGTACATTTACGCCGGGAAGAGGTATATGCTAACCGAAAGGCAAAAAAAACTGATAAGGAGGAAATCCAGAGCAATGTCGCTATAAAGCAGACAGGAGACAGCTTGGGAAAAGTCGAGGTTAATGTCGGAAATCGGAATCAGGGTGGTCGTCAGTCAGGTGACAACAATAATAATGGTAAAGGCAACAACCGGAAGAGGAACCGAGGGAACGACTCCCATAGAAGGACTCGTCCCAGGGCCTTTGAAAGTTATACACCAATAAATGATACTCTGGAAAATATCTTCATGGATGCATATGAAGTCCTCCAGAATAAGAGGCCACCTCCCAGAGAGTCGACGGAGAAAGAACGTGAAACGGGGAAGTTTTGTCTCTTTCATCAGATTCACGGCCATTCGACAACTGAATGCCATCACCTAAGAGATGTAGTCGAAAGGCTGCTTCGAGAAGGAAAGTTAGAAGAATACAGAGTAACGCCCAGAGACAGGGGGCAAGCAATACAGGCCCCAAATCAGAACCAGAATCAACTTGCTGCTAGGCCGACTGCCCAGCAGAAGGGAAAGAACATTGTTATCAATACCGTAATCGGAGGACTTTATCTCGCCGGGCATAGTTCCAAGGCATTGGATCAATACGTCAATGCAGCCAAACAACACCTCGAGGTAGGGGAGTGTAGCAACCCCGAGGACAGTATCCCGGTGAAGCAACAAAAGATGATGACCGACGATGTAGTTTTCCGAGAACGAGAAAGCATTGGAGTTCATGCTCCGACAGAAGATCCATTTGTAATTACAATACCTATTGGACCAGCCACTGTCCATAAGGTTTTAGTGGACAATGGGAGTTCTATCAACATTCTTTTCAGAAGGACATTCGACCAGATGAATCTCGAAATAAAAGACTTGAAGCCCTGCCAAGGATGGATCCGTGGATTCAACGGAGCATCTACTGCTCCAATGGGTTATGTAGAGTTACCAGTTACACTTGGGGAAGGAGAACGCCAGATAGTGAGAATCCTTCCCTTCGTGGTTTTGGATGTCGAATCGCCCTACATTGCCTTCTTGGGCCGACCGTCCCTCGCAAAGTTTAGAGCCTGTATAGCCCCCTAGTGCTTGTTATTGAAATTCCCCACAGAAGCTGGCATTGGTATCGTCAGAGGGGATCAGGTTGCTGCGCGAGCATGTTATGTTGCCGAACTAAAGTTACTTCGCAATGGAGGGGATATTGAAACTAAAGGCGCTTCTCCCCCTACGGGGGAGGAGACCTTATAGCAACCAAAGAGGATAGTCATTGGAGAGTCTCCCAGAGAGATGCCCGAGGATATAGATCCCAGAGAGGATCAAGAACCCGGGGGCAGAATGGCGACTCCCAACGAGACAACTGTGGATGTACCGATCGATGACAGTGACCCGGAGAAGGTCCTTAAGATTGGATCCCAGTTAAATCCGAATCTTGCTAAAGAATTGACGGATTTCTTAAAAAACAGCTTGGATGTATTTGCTTGGACCCACGCGGACATGTGTGGGATATCCCCATCAATCGTGAGCCATTCCTTAAGCATTGACCCTAAGCATCCCCCGGTAAAGCAAAAAAGGCGAATGTTGGGCCCGGAGAGGTCCGCTGCCTTGAAAGAAGAAGTTGGAAAGCTAAAGAGTAATGGATTTATCAGAGACTCGACCTACCCAGACTGGATTTCGAATCCAGTCCTGGTAAAGAAGGCTAACGGGAAGTGGCGAACGTGTATCGACTTCTCGGATTTGAACAAAGCCTGTCCAAAAGATAGTTTCCCGTTGCCACGAATTGACCAGTTGGTAGACTCGACGACGGGTCATGAGCTTCTTTCATTTATGGATGCTTATTCAGGATATAACCAGATTCCGATGCATGTTCCGGATCAAGAACACACTAGTTTTATCACAGATCTGGGATTATATTGTTATGTGGTGATACCCTTTGGCTTGAAGAATGCGGGCGCTACATATCAACGTTTAGTCAACAGAATGTTTTATAACCAGATCGGGAAAACAATGGAAGTATACATCGACGATATGTTGGTTAAGTCCAAGCAATCTTCTCAACACACTACTGACTTGGCAGAGATGTTCGGCATTCTTCAAAAGTACGGAATGAAACTCAACCCAACCAAATGTTCGTTCGGTGTTGCCTCTGGAAAATTCTTGGGATTCATCGTCAGTTCTCGTGGTATTGAGATTAATCCAGACCAGATCGCGGCAATCAGAGACATTCAGGAACCTAGGCAAATTAGGGATGTGCAAAGCCTCGCCGGAAAACTGGCCGCACTAAGCAGATTTATCTCCAGGGCTACGGATAAGTGCATCCCATTCTATGAATTAATAAAGCGGGGGAAACGCCACTTCAAATGGACGCCCGACTGCGTAGAAGCGTTTCAGAATTTACTCAGGCATCTGGAGAAACCCCCGATATTATCTAAGCCAATGGATCACGAGGACTTATTCGTGTATCTGGCAGTGTCATCCCATGCGATCAGCTCAGCGTTGGTAAGAGAAGGGGATAAGATCCAAAGACCTGTGTATTACGTGAGCAAAAAATTAACGGCAGCAGAGCGTAATTATCCCAGGATAGAAAAGTTGGCGTATAGTTTACTGATCGCCTCTAGAAAGCTTCGACATTATTTTCAGGCACATCCCATTACTGTATACACCGATCACCCACTTAAGCAAGTCCTACAGAGACCAGAGGCATCTGGAAGATTACTCAAATGGAATATTGAGTTAAGTCAATTTGATTTGAACTTTCAGCCCAGACGGTCAATTCGAGGGCAAGTGATAGCCGACTTCATAGCAGAGTTTACCGTACCGGAGGAAGATATAGCCAATGGAGAGGACAATCCTTCAAAATTACTTTTCGATCCCAATGCCTGGAGATTGTATACTTATGGCGCTAGGAATGACGAAAGATCCGACGCTGGAATAGTGCTTGAAACCCCCGAGAAACGATTGATAACCTATGCAATCCGGATGGAGTTTCATGCCACTAACAACGATTCCGAATATGAAGCTCTGATAGCCGGATTAATGATCGCAAAGGAATTAGAAGTCACAAAGCTGAACATCTTCTGCGACTCCAAGTTAGTTGTGAACCAAGTTACTGGAAAATTCCAAGCTAAAAGTGCAAGATTGATTTTATACTTAAAGAAAGTGAAAGAGTTGCTGAATGATTTTGATCACTACAGCATATCTCATATTCCGCGGTCAGAGAATCAGCAGGCGGATAAGTTGGCGAAGATGGCTAGTTCCGACGACCCTGAAGTGACTGGGCTAGCCCCCGTTGAAGTACTTCGCTCCCCTTGCATAGATCAAATGGAAATCGACCTAATACTATAGACGGAACCAGAAAGGGAGTCTTGGATGACCCCTCTAAAGAATTTCCTGATGAATGGAACGCTTCCGACCAAGAAAAGCGAGAGGCGTAAGGTAATTCGTAAAGCCGCCCGATACGTTCTGCAAGGCGGAGTTCTTTACAGACAAGGGTTTTCGATGCCCCTCCTTCGGTGTATAGCCCACGATGACATCAAGAGTGTGCTGCAAGAGGTCCACGAAGGCAAATGTGGCGACCACATTGGAGGGCAAACTTTAGCAAAAAAAGTGTTGCGGCATGGTTATTTCTGGCTTACCATAAACAAGGATGCAGCAAGATACGTACGGCGGTGTGATGCATGCCAGAGATTTTCAAAGATACCAAGAGCACCTCCTAACCAGTTAAAAACAATGATGAGCCCATGGCCTTACGCTATGTGGGGAATTGATATCATTGGAAGCCTCCCCATAGCAAGGGGCGGAGCAAAGTTCGCTATTGTGGCCGTGGATTATTTCACTAAGTGGGTCGAGGCTGAACCACAAACTATAATCACTACCAAACGAGTGATCAATTTTATCGTTCGAAACATCATTTGCCGATTTGGGATTCCAAAGATTGTGATAATGGATAACGGAACTCAGTTCGATAGCGCGGAATTCAGAAATTTCTGCCAAAAATACCACATTGAGAATCGATACACCTCTGTGGCGCACCCGCAATCGAACGGACAAGTCGAAGCGGCGAATAAAGTGATTAAGTCTATTCTGAAAAGAAGACTGAAGCGTGCTAGAGCCATGTGGGCTGATGAATTGCCCTTGGCACTATGGGCCTACCAGACAACATATAAATCGGCAACAGGACATACCCCGTTCTCCCTTGCCTTTGGAACGGAAGCAGTCATCCCGGTCGAGATAAAGGTACCTTCTCACCGGGTGACTTACTATGATCCGATGACCAATAATGAATTGCTCCTTGAGTCCCTAGATATGATCGAAGAAAAGAGGGATGAGGCGGACCTGCGCGCCTTGAGATGCAAGCAACAGATCGCTCGATATTACAACAAAAAGGTTCGAGCCCGATCCTGGGAACCCGGAGACTTGGTTCTGAAACGTGTCTTTCCACCCCCAACTCATATGGGAGCGAAGTGGGAAGGACCGTACTCCATTCTGAGCAAGCTTGATAATGGAACCTTCAAGCTGGCAACCGTAGATGGAAGGGAAATCCCCAGAGTGTGGAATGCCCAACATTTGCGGCCATACTTAGCATAAAAGTTTCAAATCTGTTCCTTTGCTTTGTTGAAAACCATGTATAAGGCACGACTAGCCTAGAATAGTTTGATTCCTCGAAGCAAAAAATTATAAAGTGGACGTAGGTTATGATTCGACCGAACCACTATAAAAATATTGTGTGTCATTTACCTTTATTGCATCTTTATTTATCTGCCTGTTTATTTTTATGGAAATCGGCGTGAATAATGCTGGTACCCGAAGTATGGTGCCAACTGTTCCCCCCGTAGACTGTTCGGAGGAACTCAAAGCCTTGGCAAAAGCTCCAACTGCTTGTCCGACTGGTTTTAATCCTTGGAGCTTGGATTAAAATATAAACCTAGGACGAGTTTGATGAGCATCCATGATTGCAGACTGCTTGAGCTCGAACTCTAACTCTCCAGAGAGAGAGAGAGTATAAAAGCGTCTCCGATTGAGCGCTGAGAAAGAGCTCCTTCCCCGCTGAAGGATCGGGGAGCGAATGAATCGCTGAGCTCGAACTCTAACTCTCCAGAGAGAGAGAGAGTATAAAAGCGTCTCCGATTAAGCGCTGAGAAAGAGCTCCTTCCCCGCTGAAGGATCGGGGAGCGAATGAATCGCTGAGCTCGAACTCTAACTCTCCAGAGAGAGAGAGAGAGAGAGTATAAAAGCGTCTCCGATTAGGCGCTGAGAAAGAGCTCCTTCCCCGTTGAAGGATCGGGGAGCGAATGAATCGTTGAGCTCGAACTCTAACTCTCCAGAGAGAGAGTGAGTATAAAAGCGTCTCCGATTGAGCACTGAGAAAGGTGCCAGAAAGTCGGTGCCACAAGAACAATTATCCTATGAAATCTTCTAAGTCCCCCATATTCAGAAATAGGGGGCAACCTGCCGACAATACTAACCAATTCTTAGTAAATCCCAGTCAGGCGCTATGATAACAACTGATTGGGGGCACATATACTCATACACATATACTGAACTATAATACAACAATGCAGCACAATTTTTTTTTTCTTTCTGTTGTTTGACTGATTTGTAATCTGATGGCTTATGACTAAACGTGGAAAGTTTATTTGAATACAGGTACACAATGATGCAAAAGAGATAAACTTTCAACAAAGTGAAAAACAACTTAGAAAGGAAAGTGAGGGCCAGTCTCACAATTACACTTCCTGGCCAGTGGAAAATCTAAAGACAAAATATCAACAAGTAACAATATCCTAATTACGCTTTGGCCTCTTCTCTTGCCTCTGTCTCTCCAGCTTCGCCTTGTCGGCATCAGACAGATCCCCTTTCTTCCTCTTCCTTTTGTCTATGGGAGGAACATCCGACTATTCTGAAGATTCCTCTTCCGCCTCTTTTCTCTTCCTTCTATCAGAAAGGGAAGCCGGGAAGTCATCGGGATTTGCAAAATGAAGCTGTCGACTGATGGACTTAGGCTGGATTTTCACAATCATCCCAGATTTGGGATCGAATTCTGCAAGGGGGACTACGTCCAAAGCCTCATCTCCCACCTTCTTCGAAGCCCACTCTTTCTCCTGCCTGGCCTTTCGGCTGGCCAAGGTTTCGTCGTCATCATCGTCGGCCTTTTTGGCGCCGATAATGTCTTCTTCATCATCCACGTGGCGCCCATCCATGTCTTTCAAGGCTTCGATGGTGTCAGCATCTTTGGGAACGTCAGTGCTAGGTGCCGGGATGCTTCTTTCTGCTGTTGTGACCTCGGCCTGCTTTGATACATCAATACCAGCACCTGGCGAGACAGCCTCCTTCTCCACTTCTTTTTCTTTTTCAGCATCCTTGTCGATGGGCTCGCCACCTGTATCAGGAGGAACACACGTTACTAATTCAATTGGTTGTTCTACCAGACGACGACAATTCACAATTGCTTTGACAAATTGTGGGGAAAAAAGAGAGATACCTTCCGCAGATGCTCCATCTTGAGTAGTAGCAGAGGCTCCAATGACCACGGGAGTTAGACCCAAAGGGATTAATGGATCATCGGGATGGTATTCCTCAACCCCGGAGGTCTTGGGCTCCACAGCTGAACTCGACCCCTCGTCAGCTTTGCCCTTGGCCAGGGCCCTCTCCTTTTCCATCTCCGCAAGAATCAGACGACGACCCTCTGCTAGGTCCTCAGGCTCATTATCCCTTAAGATGCTCTTCATCAACTCATCCTCATCGATTTCTTCGACCCCCAATCTGTGCTTTTCACCCTCAACAATGGCATCCCATAAATTGGCTAAAGTAACATGGTAATCTGGGATCCACGAGATGTTGCGAGTTTTGAGAACCTGGCCAAGGAAATCGAAAATCATCTCTTCAAACCCCTCGATCTCCTTCTGTCTTTCGAGGAGCTTGTTGTTAGAAGCAGTGGCCAATTCGATGGCACTTTCAACATTCTTTTCGGCGAGAGCTGCCCGTCTCTCCGCGTCCGAGACCTGATCATTTAAAATCACCTTTTCTGCTTCAGCCAAAGCCAAACTTTCTTTTAAACTTTCCTTTTCTGCCTCCCAAGCAGCTCTCTCAGCTTCAAAATGGCCTTGTGCTGTTTTCAACTCGATGTTGGCCATTTTAAGATCTTCAACCTCCCTCTTTGAGGCCATTTTCTCTTGGCTATTGGAGTCAAGTTCCGAATGGAGCGCTGCTTAGCATTTTCTAATTCAATCTTATAATTTTCAGCGTCCCTCCGTGCTAAAGCAAGCTGGGATTGAGCATCTTCCAGGTCCTTCTCCATCTTGGTCCTGACCCTTTCGTTGTTTTCAAGTTTCGCCTTGGATCTGTGTGCTTCTATTTCAAGCGATTGGATGACTTCTGAAAGGTTAACTGCATGTTTTTTCATCATCTCATATTGCCTGACAACATGGCGGATATGCCCGACAACCTCGCTATCCCAGTTCTTGGGGACCAGTTCCAAGGCTGGAACAAATGTCATTCGGTCAAACAATATGTCTGGGAATTGTTCCCGCGGCTTTTCCAGACTACCTTGAATCTCGGGACCATGCATGTAATCCCGTGACCCGGGGGCAGCCAACTCTGGCTGGCTGGAAGGGACGATGTCACTCCTCTCCTTTTCAGATTCTTTGGATGCATCCTTGCCCTTATCTTTAGATTCGTGATGCCTTTTGGACATCCGGCTGTGGGAAGGTGCACTCTTTGGGGGAGTTAACGCTTTAGGAAGTTTCTTTCCCCCTGTAGGAACTGCTGGATAACTGGAAGGCTTGGTAGAGGTCGATTTTGGTGGAGACCGAGGTTGCGAGGAAGTCGGCCTGTGAGAAGGGACACGAGAGCGTTCAGTACCCGGATGAAGGCTGGGTGTGCCCTCACAAAGAGAACGATAAGAGTAGGATTTCCTGCGGGACATCATTCCTGCAAAAAGAGAAGAGCATATTAAAACTTTGAATACCCACGATATAAGAGTGCAGAGTCAGATAGTGTGTGTGATTTGTGCATCCCATATAATTCCCC
The DNA here is from genome assembly GCA_030737875.1 of Allium sativum. Taxonomy (NCBI): domain Eukaryota; kingdom Viridiplantae; phylum Streptophyta; class Magnoliopsida; order Asparagales; family Amaryllidaceae; genus Allium; species Allium sativum. Next base: position 211,860,461 of record CM060924.1, read on the forward strand.
CTAACAGACCCGGGCCTGAAGACAGGCTCATCTGACCAGTTTCTTGTCCTCTAGTTGGAGTGATGGTCTCTTCAGAAGCAGGGAAGAAAGGCCCCTCTTCAAAGTCCTTCTCTGTATATACATCATCGGGTAGAGGAATTTTATTCAGCTCGTCAAATAACTGCTCTTCCGTCAAATCATCGGGAGCAGCGGTTTAGATTGGAGTAGAAATAGGGATTTCCTTGGACATGTCACCGCGGACCTCATCCCCTCTGTATATGTTCAGGTCCTCAGCGTCTTGGATGACTATTGGAGAAGGACTCTTGCGAAACTTAGTTGTTTCTATTGCTTGCAAAGTTCCCTCTCCCTCCGTTGGGGGCACGTACTTATAAGGTTTGCCGCCAGTGCCAAGTCCAAATCTTCTATCCAGAAGATGATGCTTATGAAGATTTTCATCAATAATGCATTTTTTGATCCTTAGAAAGTCGGATCTTCTTTGTAGAAGAATGGACAATCGATTGTTGTATAGTGGACCCTCCATTTTCGGGAAGACGTGATCTGTTTAAGACAAAGAAAAAGGGGGGAGAATGTTAACGCCTAGACTTCTTGAACAAGATATTCGATTAGAAACTTAAAGTTTACTTGATTTGAGCCATCTTCGTGAACATCCGGCCTGTTTCCTTATATAAAACCAATCAGACTTAGGATCCCCTATATTGCTATATCCATCGTACAGGACCTTCCTATTCGCCACCGATTCAAAGAAAGAGAAATTTGGAGTTGCCGAAGAACGGTGCTTGAAAAGAAAGAAGAATGTCAAATCTCTGAATTTAAGTTTGGCGTGTAGGATCTCCGCGTATGCAATATATAGGGTATATAGAGATGCGTAGGCGTTCGGATGAAGTTGCATCGGAGCAATTCCCAGTCGTCTTAAAGTTTCGATGGCGATCGGAGGGAACGGAGGAATAGCTCCTACCAAGCACATGGTTCGGCTGATTGCCATATATCCTTCCGGAGCTAGGTGGGGTCTATCTTCGCTTCCGGGTGTCAAGACATCATCCCAAGGAATCCCGTGTCTCAAGCAGATTCTTTTAAGCTTTATATCGTCGAGCTTAGATGCTAAAGAATCAAAAAATTTATCTATCCCGAGCGCCCCAGGAATCTCATCGGGGGCTCGCCCATCTATCTCAGAATCGTCGCTAGATGAAGTACTTTCGGACGGATCTGATTCCGTGGCCTCGTACTCAGATCCAGAATCTTCACCTCCTGGATTAATTGGAGGAATCTCGGGGTTGTATTGCTCAGGAACCTCGGATTCCGTTTCTGTTGCGGATCTTGAAGAAGAGTGATTATTCGACATTACTGCTAGGACGAGAAAACATGAACAATGAGATTAATACTACCCGTTCCCCGTGTGTGCAAGTGCCGGTGTGTGTGCTTGTGTGTGCATTAAAAATAAAGCGTGAAAGCAATCAAGATCATCAAAATATTAGTCGTCATATGCAGTCAAATTATGTGGTCATTTAGTCCAGAAAGTCCAACGTCAAGGCCCTAGCCTAACTGTTCAGAATTTTATGGTGACAAGGCATCGTTTAAAGTTTGAAGTTTCTTTGGATCGTGAACTATGAGTCGGATCGCCATGTAAAGGGATCGCCCTCCTTCGGATCGCAGGGTAGAGGATCACCCCCTTCGAATCGCAGGGAAAAGGGATCGCCCCTTCGCGGATCGTGAAATTAAGTGATCGGGGTCTTTGCCGAATCAACGCAGCCCCCCACGATACGCGCCTCTACCGTCACCACGACCCTCCGTCTCGCCACTCGCCTTCATCTTCTTCCTTTCCTCTCCTTGCCTACGATCCGAACCGGCCTTCCCTCTTCTCCTTCCTCCTTCGTCTTCCTCCTCTCCTTCTCGTTTCCGAACTTCAACCTCTACGCCCATCAGCCATGGCGCCTCCCTTGTTCCCCCAGAAAATCGCAAAATTCCATCGTTTCTACCTCAAACCAGTCGAAAAAATTCATAAAACAGCAGCGTTACGAATAAGGGTGCTTTCGGTGGAATTACCTTCCTAAAAATTGGGAGAGCGATCGGATTTTTGGAGGTTTGAAAAACTAGGGTTCGTTCCTCAGCAATGCAGGCGAAACGATACGACAGAAAAGAGAAGGAAGAAAGTGAAGGGGGGTCGGCTTATATAGGCAAAAGGGCGACCGTTTGTCTCCCATTCTTTGTCCTATTCGATCCATGAAAATCGGCGGGCCGCGAACCGAAAGCCCACCACGACTCGAGGAAGAGCCCGTTTCGTTCCGAGGCCCAAATTCACACCAAAGAACGAAACGAATGTCTTGCTAACGGACCGCGATTCGAGCCCGCGATCTGAATCGATTAAATTCAGTAATAAAGACTCTGAAAAATCCCAGAAAGAGAATTGTTCACTGATTCGCGACTCGCTGTGAAAAGACGATTCTATAGCTTCGAAGCATGTTCCATCATTGATAAAACATACTTCGAGGGGGCAAAATGTTGGCTATCTTTTTTGACCAAGCCACCCAGGATCATTCATAAGAAGAAAGCATGAAACCACGTTCTCTAAGAACATGATGGAATGGATCGCATCATTGGCTCGCCCGATGTCGGAACGCACACTATCGACTCGCCCACCATCGGATCGCGTCTCGACGGATCGCCCCCATTCCATCAGCGGAACGAAGCCTCTATGTGATTCAATCCGAACCAATATTGTTGGCCAGATTAGACCGATCTGATCCCCTGATGCATGGCGAACCCTCTGACCCGTTCAAGCGTGAGCTAGTCTTCAGCGATCCGAGACGCACGGATCTAGCGACACGTGTCCCTAACCGTCATTCTGACCGATTCTTCCAATCTGCACGATCCGATTTTTCAAGGGGATCGCGACACCTGTCCACAACGGCTAACTTGACTATTTCTTCAACGGAGGCGATGCGATCCGATGTTCTCTGGATTCGTGCCGCGTGTTACCACGACCCGCCTGACAAAATCAGCTATAAATAGCCCAGAGCTTGGCATTCTTTGGGTTCTTTTTTTGGCAATATTGAGTACTGAATCCGCCATTGTTGTCTCAATACTAGATTATTGAGAGAAATTCTTGATTGTATTAGCTTTCAAAGTATAATCAATAATATATAAAGTGGAGGTAGGCTCGTTAATGCCGAACTACTATAAATTCTGTGTGTTATTTTCCTTTTCCTGATTCTTCTATTGAAACTCTGTAACATTCGGAACAATTTGGGTGTTAGGTCCAAATTTTGGTCTAACATAAATGTACTCGATTTTCTATGAAACCACTTTTGTTGGATCCGGAATGTCAAATTATTGCTCGATTCAAATTTTCATAATTTTTGGAATTAATATGTGAGCGTTGCAAAAGAAAACACGTTTCATTAATTTCAGTCAATTTGGATCAACCAGAAAATGGTCATTTTTCAAACGGTCTCCAAATTCGATGAAATTAGTTTTGCTGGGACCATATCATCCAAACGTAGCCAGATTTATTTTTCTGGAATTTTTGGTATCAATATGTGACCCCGGCAAATTAAAATGTACGTTCAAATCTATATTTGAATGTTTTATATTTTAATTTGTAGAAAAACTAATCATAACAGCTGAACTGGTTACGAAACATATTCCATTGTATCCAGAATGGGGGTAATTAGCTAGGGGCGACAGTCGTTTGGATTGAATTGGAGTTCGTACAGGGTAAGGGGTATTTTTGGATTTAAAGAATTAAAAATAAATATAAAAATAAAAGGGCCAATCAAATTCAACGATCACTTGCTCTCTCCCTGTAACTCCCTCAGGCAAACGACGGAAAAAAAACTCCACCTTCTCTCCTCCTTTTCTTCTAATTGGCTCAATAAAATTCAAAGCTCATGTTAAAGTTTTTGTATATCTTTTGATTCTCTTTAAATCCATATAGGATTCGAATTTTTTCACTGAGTATATCGCGAGAATCACCTCCATGAAGATCGTCGTTTTGAAGCACCTCCACCACCTGGATTCACCGTCGCACCTGGCTCCGCCATCGGCGATCTATGCGTCGTTCGTAGCTCTTCGACGTCGCGCCTGCTGATCATCACCTCGAGCCACAGATTGGAAGTTAAAGCGAGCCCTAGTTTTGAACCAACGCGCAAGGTATACGGCTTGTTTTGGTTTAACTGTTTATAACACTATAAAGTGTTGCGAATCAAGATTTTAGAATAAAAATCATATCTTTATCATACGATAACAAAATTCGATGAAACAGGAGACATTGGACTCGTGTAGACGTCTTCTACAATCTAGAAGAAACCAGAGAATTTTTGGAGCTTCCTACAATTTTTGGAGGAATGGAACCCAATGTGAGATTTCTAAATTCAGACTGGAATGGAATGCCGATGAATAAATTATATAATCGATGTATAAGTTATATAAGCATTGTACACCTCATGTATAAACGTTGTATAAATTATATGTGTGATGTGTAAGTTATATATACGTTGTAAAAATCATATGTGAGTTGAAATGAAATTGAAATATATTTATGTACGTATATATATATATATACACTCCCCTCGTCCACAGACCATGGACGATATATATTGGTTGTGATTGTTTGGTTTTTGGTTGACGCGAAATTTGGTTGATAAATGAGAATGGTTGATAATGGTTGTTTGTGGTTGAAACAAAATTGGAATTGCTTTATGGAAAAATTCATTGTGATATGAAAATGTTCGAAATATTTAGATTATAAGGATAAGCACCTTAGGGAACGCTGCGAGGCGTAAGGTAGTGCGAGGAGCCGTACTCGGAACGGTGCCGGTTTTAAACCCCCGGCCGTTATGCTGCCGAAATTTTCTGAAATGTTCATGTTTTTGATTTATATTCATGTGTTGGAAAAATATTAATATGACGAATGAATAGTTTGAAAGATAAAAATCACATTTTTATTATATATATGAAGTATATAAAATATTCATGTTTGAAATAAATTGTTTCGAAAATAAAAATCACATTTTTATTATATATATATATATATGTATATATATATGAAATGTTAAAAATATTCACTTTTTAAATAAATTGTTTTAACTATAAAAATCACAATTTTATTATATATATGAAGTGTTAAAAATAGTCATGTGTTGAAATAAATATTTATTGGATATTTGATGGTTGAATGTATTTGACAAGAAAATTACATTAATGAACTGAATTATGGATATCAAATAATTTAACCATGGAAATGAGTTGATTTGAATTCTAAATATACGAGAATTATTTGAAAAGGCCGAGTTAAATCTTATTTCAATTAATTGGTCGACGATTAGAAGTCGAAGATATGAAGATGGTGCAAGACCGATGATCTTCCCATCGAATGGATAACCACTGATGCCTTTGATGGGAGTTGCTGCGCTGAAGGGGTTATAGTGGTGGTTGTCCGGAAGTACTTGTTGATCGTTAGGATGTGTGAGGACCTCTCTCCTGTATTGGACATATGGGACGAGGAATAAGGTGCCTACGATTTCGTTCAGACCCAAAACGGACTTGTAAATGGATATGTGTCTGACGTTGTAGCTTGACAACGTGGCATGCTGAGATGCTGTGATCAAGGCTTTTGTTGAAAAGCAGAGCCTTATGGTTGATGATTATAACACCCCGTATTTTCTATGAATGTATAAGTAACAAATTAGAGTATACTTAATTTTAGGATAATAATTAATGGAAACGGGTTGCGCCATTGCATTCATCTCGAAATTCTGCTTGAGATAGAGTCTGAGTTTGCGTAAAACGGATATCGTATGAAGAAGATATGGACGAACGAAGTTAGGCAGAAAAACCAAAAATAACCAGAATACACTGGCGCACTTGTGAAGTGCGCCAATACAAAAATACACTGGCACGCCTGCCAAGTGCGCCCATAGCGATCCAGCACAAAATTTTGGAGTGTTCTGTGATGACGTGTCTTCTTCTGAGTGGCTGGATGACATGTCTTTGAGCTGGGTGGTTCTGATGACTTCTGGACTGATCTGAAGGCCCTAAATCACCCTATTCTCCTATAAAAACACCCCCAAACCTCACTTTCTCTCCACACAATTTCATTCTGCCTATACTCTGCCTTTATTCTAATTAAAATAAAATAATGGCATTGCTACTCTGCTGAAATCTAAGCTAGAACTAGTGCATCTTCTTCCAATCTGAATAGAATTAAAAGAGAATAAATATTTTCTAATCTAATCGATAGTCTACGCCAAAGGAGAGCTATTCAGTGTCAGAATACAGATTCCAGAATACAAGAATCGTTCCCTTTTTGTGAGTACAGTTATTTTCAGATATGAACTTTTATTATGATCTTGACATGGCTATAAATCTGAATCTGAGGTTATGCATTTTCTTGTATGTCAGATCTGTTTTTCTGTGACTATTATCTTTCTTTCTATTTCTGTTCTATAACCAGGCAACTACGAGCCTGCACCAAATCTCATAAGAGATTAATGCACGAACGCTAAATTTTGGAGTAAATAATGAATAATGCATAATTGGACATGACTGATTTGTGACTGATTTGAGAAAAGGACAAATGTTGTAAATTAGATCTAGATCTGTGCATGCTCTGTGATTTGGAAGAAGAGAAATCATTGAGTGATAACATATGACTTGAAACTTGGGGACATAATGCATTTAAAAAAAGATCTGATTTTGAGAGGATATAATTTAATCATCTAGATTTTGGGGTACATTTTATATAACGATTCATTACATGAAAAAGTAATATGAAACTTAGGCGTAAAGACCTATATTAAAATAGGATAACTATTAATGTGAATGTGCCTAAATATGGATTTTTGGATATTGGCATTAAAGGCTATAATTTGGCATAATTCATATCATGATTTGGGGCTTTTAGAGAGTGTTCTGTATTGTGCAAAGTTTAACGAAAATTTGCTGGCATATATTGTATTATGAATTACGACAATGATTTGAGCATATAAGTTTAGGCTTAATTTATGATTAGGCAAGATATGTAAATAGAATTTTTATGAAATGTTAAATCTGCTAATCTGCTGAATTGCTTAATCTGCTAAATCTGTTGAATTGCCTGTTCTGCTAATCTGCTAAATTGCCTAGTCTGCTAGATCTGTTATCTGCTAAATCTGTTGAATTGCTTAATCTGTCAAAAGCTGAATAATTGTAATTTGGAGGCTTGATCTAAAATTGAGCAAAAAATGTTAATAGAACTTTGGATAATCTGCCGTAACTTGTAAAGAAGTTAAATCTGCTAAATGTACATAATTAGTCTGATATTTTCTATAATGAAATAAAGTGGCTTTGACATGAGGTTAGACTCCGTTTGTGGTAGAAACCTGCCCGGAACCTACCGGCTTAACCAGCGACCGCAAGCTGTTAGTCTAATGTGAGAGGTCGTAGGCATAACTAAAATATGCTTAGACATGAGGTTAGGTCTGGCTTGTGGCAGAAGTCTGCCCGGAACCGCCCGGCATATCCAGCGGCCACAAGCTACCAACCTAATGTGAGAGGTCTATGCATTAATATTTAATTAATGCAAATCTGAGATAAATATGACGTCTAAAATGTGTTGGGTGGATAGGGTTAAACCAACTGGACTGATGAATTTAACAAACCCATTTCGTGAATCTGTAGGCCCAATACAAAGTTAGACAATTTGTAAGTTTTTTAAAACTACACATCTGATCCGTTAGTCTGAAAACTTGTTAACTTGATTGTATGATCTGTGAACTAGTAAATCTGAACTCTGTATGTCTGAAACTTGTAAACAAGTTAATCTGAAATCTGTTAGTCTGGGGACACAAGGTTAGGCGGGGAAATACTTGTGTCATCTGTTGTTTGGGCCCCATATTAGTCAGTAACCCTTTCTGGTATCATAAACTTTGACCTCACGCTATTTAGGGGTCCGGGCACGCTTACTGAACTAATTATAAGCGGTTCATTCTGATAATGGCGAGGGGTGTTGATGGTGCATTACAACCGGGTCATGTGCGTGCATGGATCCGATCTGCTCTGAGGATCTAAGACACCGTGACATTTGTAAATAGGTCTATGCCAATAGGTTGCCACTTTAGGGAGTGATACACCCTACTATGGGGCCAACACAGAGTATTTATATATTAGGGAGCCGATCGCTTGGGGTAGGACTTAGGGTACACTTAGTTCTGTCTGTTTCTGTTGGTACCGTATGTTTCTGTTGGGTGGTAACACCTATCTGTTTCTGCGTGGTACCGTCTGTAGGGGTGGTAAAGTCCTATTGCTAGTGTACACCTAATTCTAACATTTTGTTTCTGTGGGGATTATTCTGTTTCCATCTCTGATTCCATTTCCGATTCTGTTTCCGTACCTTCTTCCTGTTGCGGTGGTAAAGGCCCATTAGTTGTGTGGTTAAGGCCCATTATTAGTATTTTTTTTCCGTACCTTCTGTCTATTGGGGTGGTAAAGGCCCATTATTAGTATTCTGCTTCTGTACCTTCTGTCTGTTGGGGTGGTGAAGGCCCATTACTAGCATTCTGTTTCTGTATAGATTATTCTGTTTCAATTTTGTTTTAGTTTAGACATTAGGGTAACACCTAAGCCTGTTATACTAGTAGTAGTGCAGAGAAGTAAGATGTAAGTAAGGAACATAACTTGGTTTACGTCATTATGTTTCTTCTGTTAACTTAAAGTATATCTATTATTCCTGTTGATGTAATATCTCATCCGGCTTTATTTACATGTCAGGATAATATTATCTGTTTATATGCTGGAAGTCATAGGACTCGCCAGACTTTATGTCTGACCTCGTTTGTTTTTGACCCTTTTCTTTCCGTTTCCCCCCCCCCCCCCAGGTGCTCAGGGTGGAAGCATAGGAGCTTGACTTAGATTTCTCTCTTCTTGTAGTGCTAGAGTGCTTGAAGTATGGCTTGGTTTTTATTCTACCTATTAATGGCATTTTCTGTTGGGGATTATGGCTTTAAAATTACGTACTCTGAAGGCTTTTGTACAAGACTGATATTTATGTACTTGAATTCCGATATTGTGGTTTTGAAAGATGTAACCAAACTTGCTTCTGTTTCTGCTGTAATAAAGTTATAAATTTTTCAAGTACTACTTTATGTATCTGCCTTGTAATATTTTGTCCTGTCTACTAAAGCGCTCCACTAAAGTTAAGGCATTCCCTTTGTGAGTGACCTTAACGGAGGTGGGGTGTTACACTTGGTATCCGAGCTGAAGGTTACCAGATTTGATAAAAAGTTTTTGAAAACTATTTTCAAAAAGGTTTTAAAAAGGAAGTATTTTCAAAAGGAAAGTTTATTTTGAAAAACATTGTCCCGAAAGCCATATATCTATCTTTTGATTTTCTGTTTAATCCTTGTTTCTTTCTTTTCTAAGTCTCCGGGGCTCCTTGCTTTCTGGGAGGTAACCTCATCGCGACGTGGTTCCGTAGGCATGATGAGACTACGGCGCCTGTCGAAGGGCAAAGAGTTGCCTAACTTCCATCTATAGCCACAGTAATTTCACCTACGACTAATCCTCTTTCGAGCTTCGTAGGGTTTTCCGCGCGATGGGGGCAACTTTAGTAAAAGACTTGTTAACATGTAAGTAGACTAGTTGTTTTCAATGCGGTGAGACAGGACATTTGATCAAGGATTGGCCTAGAGCAAGGGCAAAGGGTAGAATCTTCTAGAAGGTAGGTGAATGTTCTCGTAGTTGGTGGATAGGATATAAATAGGAAAAAAAATTCTGCATAAGGTTTAATTTCCTTATCTGGTTATTGAGTTAAAACTCTCTTTTACTTTGGCATTTTGACTCTGTAATTGAGACTCTGCACTTTAATACTAGTCTTGTTTCTGATCCCGCTATAGTCTCAAACCCCATGAGGGTTACGACTCATCTGTTTGTGATAGGTTGGGGTTTGAGGGTATCTATGTTAGGCGTTAAGTTGACTATGACGCATACATTCTAGTTTTTGTGGGATATGGTAAGGTTTTATCATGCTTAGTTTCCTAAGAATCATTTGATAATCTGATTTATACCAATAGTTTGTAAGTATCTGAATATTTCTGATAAGGTTAGGGGTCTTTACTCGAAGCATGAAGTAGATTTCCGGTTTGGCATTGTATAATGGGAGTAATTCACTGGGTGTCAATATGATGTTGATTTCGATCTTCGGGATTGATACATAGGGAATTATTTTCTTAACCGATGTCTAATAGGAATAGAGCTCTTGTTTTAATCGTATTTGCTTCTATCACTCAGTTGTATCCTATCAATCGAGTCTTCGACCTTTAGGTAATGGGTGTAAACATGTGTTTGATACATGCTATGTTTGATGGTTCCAAGTGGATGCAAGTGGTTGCTCGTGGATGCATATACACACACTAGGCACTAGATCGGCTCAAAAACACTCTCATACTGCATATGAATGTGTGCGCATTTTTCAATTTTTGTGGATGCAAAATGATTGACTCATCACATGGATGTTGCATTTGGATGAATGGTTATGCACACATATAGAAATGATGTGTATCAAATAGGATTTCTTGCATACATTATTGGACTCATGGCACCAACATGGTTCGCATTAAGGAGGTCAACTGATCAGTAGACCGCCTGATCTTTGCATTAGATGAGAGATATATGCACACACTTTTGCATATGTTCGTACAACATTAGAAGTTTTGTAAGGACAATGGATGCTTGTAAATGATGGTTGAGTAGATGGATGATTGGATGGTAGGACACATTCTTCTTAACTTGAAGATTTCGGGGATGAAATCCTTTAAGGAGGGGAGAATGTAACACCCGTATTTTTTGTGAACGTATAAGTAACAAATTAAAGTATACTTAATTTTAGGTGAAGAATTAAGGGAAACGGGTTATGCCATTGCGTTCGTCTCGAAATTCTGCTTGAGGTAGATTCCGAGTTTTCATAAAACGGATATCGAATGAAGAAGATATGGACGAACGAAGTTAGGCAGAAAAATCAAATATAAGCCAGAATACACTGGCGCACTTGTGAAGTGCACCAGTACAAAAATACACTGGCGCACCTGCATAGTGTACCCATACCGATCCAGCATAGAATTGTAGAGTGTTCTGTGATGATGTGTCTTCTTCTGAGTGGCTAGATGACCTATCTTCAAGCTGGGTGGTTCTGACGACTTCAGGACTGATCTGAAGGCTCTAAATCATCCAATTCTCCTATAAAAACACCCCCCAACATCAATTTCTCTCTACACAATTTCATTCTGCCTATACTCTGCCTCTATTCTAATTAAAATAAAATAATGGCGTCGCTACTCTACTGAAATCTAAGCTAGAACTAGTGCATCTTCTTCCAATCTGAATAGAATTAAAAGAGAACAACTATTTTCTAATCTAATCGATAGTCTACGCCAAAGGAGAGCTATTCAGTGTCAGAATACAGATTCTAGAATACAAGAATCATTCCCTTTTTCTGAGTATAGTTATTTTCAGATATGAACTTTAGTTATGATCTTGACATGGCTATAAATCTAAATCTGAGGTTATGCAAATTCTTATCTGTCAGATCAGTTTTTCTGTGACTATTCTCTTCCTTTCTTTTTTGTTCTATAGCCAGGCTACTACGAGCTTGCGCCAAATCTCATAAGAGATTAACGCACGAACGCTAAATATTGGAGTAAATAATGAATGATGCATAATTGGACATGATTGATCTGTGACTGATTTGAGAAAAGGACATATGTTGTAAATTAGATCTAGATCTGTGCATACTCTGTGATTTGGAAGAAGAGGAATCATTGAGCGATAACATATGACTTGAAACTTGGGGACATAATGCATATAAAAATTAAGATCTGATTTTGGGAGGATATAATTTAAAGATCTAGATTTTTGGGTATATTTTATATAACGATTCATGACTTGAAAAAGGAATATGAAACTTAGGCGTAAAGGCCTATATTAAAATAGGATAACAATTAATGTGAATGCGCCTAAATATGGAATTTTGGATATTGGCATTAAAGGCTATAATTTGGCATAACTCATATCATGATTTGGAGCTTTTAGAGAGTGTTCTGTACTATGCAAAGTTTAACGAAAATTTGGGGGCATATATTGTATTATGAATTATAACCATGATTTAAGCATGTAAGTTTAGGCTTAGTTTATAATTATGCAAGATATGTAAATAAAAATTTTAAGAAATGTTAAATCTGCTAAATCTGTTGAATTGCTTGTTCTACTAATCTGCTAAATTGCCTAATCTGCTAGATCTGTTATCTGCTAAATCTATTCAATTGCTTAATCTGTTGAAAGCTGAATAATTGTAATTTGGAGGCTCGATCTAAAATTGAGCAAAACATGTTAATAGAACTTTGGATAATTTGTCGTAACTTGTAAAGAAGTTAAATCTGCTAAATGGACATAATTAGTCTGATATTTCCTGTAATGGAATAAAGTGTCTATGACACGAGGTTAGACTCTGTTTGCGGTAGAAGCCTGCCTGGAACCAACCAGCTTAACCATCGACCGCAAACTGTCAGTCTGATGTGAGAGGTCGTAGGCATAACTAAAATAAGCTTAGACACGAGGTTAGGTCTGGCTTGTGGCAGAAGTCTACCCTGAACCGCCCGCATATCCAGCGGCCACAAGCTACCAACCTAATGTGAGAGGTCTGTGCATTAATATTTAATTAATGCAAATCTGAGATAAATGTGACGTCTAAAACGTGTTGGGTGGATAGGGTTAAACCAACTGGACTGATGAATTTAACAAACCCGTTTCGTGAATCAGTAGGCCCAATACAAAGTTAGACAATCTTTAAGTCTGTTAAAACTGTACATCTGATCCGTTAGTCTGAAAACTTGTTAACTTGATTATTTGCTATGTTAACTAGTAAATCTGAACTCTGTATGTCTGAAACTTGTAAACCAGTTAATCTAAAATCTGTTATTCTAGGGGCACAAGGTTTGGAGGGGAAATACTTGTGTCATCTTTTGTTTGGGACCCATATTAGTCAGTAACCCTTTCTAATAATAGCGAGGGGTGTTGATGGTGCGTTCCAACCGGGTCATGTACGTGCATGGATCCGGTCTGCTCTGAGGATGTAAGACACCATGACATCTATAAATAGGTCTGTGCCAATAGGTTGCCACTTTAGGGTGTGATACACCCTACTATGGGGCCAACACAGGGTATTTATGTATTAAGGAGCCGATCGCTTGGGGTAGGACTTAGGGTACACTTAGTTCTGTCTGTTTCTGTTGGTACCGTCTATTTCTGTTGTGTAACACCCCGTATTTCTATTAATATTAATGTTCACAAATTAAAGAATTACTAGTCTCAGATGTGAGAATTAAGGGAAATCGGTTGCGCCATTGTGTTCGTCTCGGAATTATGGTTGAGATAGAATCCGAGTTTGCGTGAATTGGACTTCGTATGAAGAAGTTATGGCGATCAGAAGTTTCAAAAAATTCAAAACTAATTTCAGAAAATTCAAATTTCGGAGTTAGACAGGCTAGGCGGGAAAATTCCCGCAAGGGCCAGATCGACCATAGGGTCGACCTGGGGGTCGACCTACGCTGACCAGGTCGACCGTAGGGTCGACCTGCCCCATCGGGCAGATTTGATTGATGGCCTGTTTGTGACTGTGTGCTGACTCATTAGGGTTTCTGATCTGCTCTGATTGGCTGGGATTAATTCTGGGTTGATCGAATGGCCTAAACTAATCCTAAACTCTATAAAACACCTATAGACTCAAACCCTAAAATCAAATTAAAATTAGAGTCATGGCCTCCATGCCGTCACCTTGCAACTCAGAATAGCCACCACCAATTAGAGAGGAAGAAAGCTAAAGCAAATCAAATTCTTTTCAACTCTAACAACGAATCTTCTTCAAAGGAAAGCTAATACAACTTCAGAACTGAGAATTCAGAACTCAAGACCCTCTTTGAGTTGTGAGTTCAATTTCCTTAATAAAATAATTAGCAATTTAATTATATTAAGTTATGATGTGGATTATATGGATGTGATGTGAATTATTGACCGCATGTTATAATTATGTTGTAAAATTGTGATGTTATCATATATGTTGTAAATTCTATGATGTTATGTTGTGACGTTATCATCTATATTGGAAAGTTATGATGCTATCTTCTATGTTGTAATTTTATATCATCATGTTGTTCACATGCTAATTTGGTTATGTTGATTCATATGATAAATCATATGTATGTATGCAAGTTTAGGCATTGATTTCGATGTGGATCATACGCAAGTTAGTAAATTTTATGCATAACCTTACATGTTTCATGACACCTATTTTATGTGAATTGGATCTAAAAGTTAGGGTATGACATGTGTGAGTTATATACCAAATTCTACATGCTAGTTTACATGTTTAGATGTAAGTTTACATCATTTTTATGTTGCATTAATAACATATGCAAGTTTATATAAATTTATGAGTTTGGAATATGAATCATGTTATGCAAGTTTGTAATTATTACCTATGCAAGTTTACACCTTTAGATGTAGATCTATGACATACATGAATTATGCAAGTTTGTGACCATTATCTAAACAAGTTTACACCTTTAGATTTGTATCTATGACATATGTAATTTTACGCAAGTTGTTACTTTGGCCTATGCAAGTTTTAGATATAGAACATCATTCACACATGCAAGTTCACCCCTTATGTTTAGATCTATTTTTAATTATATGTATGTTGTGATGTTTTCTCTTTATTCCATGAGTTAGACTATTCGAGTCTAGTGTATATTTTACGTTAAACGAACGAACGTACCACGTGGGGTAACGGGATAGTATTAAAAATATTTAATTGGCATAAATGCCTTAAATGGCATAAAATAAATATGTGAAGATAATTGGTATGATTTTGCATACCATAAATAGATGGATATAGTTGAGTCAATTATGGCCACAGTTAAATTTGGAATTGATGAATAATTTGAATAGGGAAAGTAATTCAAATTGGGGGATGATTAATTAGGTGTAATTAATCTTCTAAGACACGAGGTTAGGCTCTTTTGTGGTGTAAGACTGCCTGGACCCGCCCGGCAAATCCAGCTGCCAAAAATGCCAGTCTAATGTGGGAGGTCTTAGGCATAAAATTAAGTACGTAACAATTGTAAAGACACGAGGTTAGGCTATTTTGTGGTGTAAGACTGCCCGGACCCGCCCGGCAAATCCAGCTGCCACAAATGCCAGCTAATGTGAGAGGTCTTTATGAGGTTACGATCTTAATGAATTAAGAAACACTTAACCAGATAAACATGTAGTGGGGCATGAGGGGGTTAAGTGGGTGCCTTGGGTGGCATGTGGAATCTAGTTGGTGCCTTGGGTGGCATTGGAAACACGATTAGAAACACTTAACCAAAATTGAAACATATAATTGAAACATGAATAAGAAGAGGGTTAAGTGGGATGTACTATAGGGGACCAAGCTTAGGTAGCTAGCTTGTGTAACACCCCACCTCCGCTAAGGTCACTCACAAAGGGAATGCACTAGGTTTGGTGAAGCATTATCGAGGTAAACATGCACAGAAATATTACAAGACAGAACATATATAAAACAGCGGAAGTAAAACAAATTTCATTACCTTATAAGATAAGGCCTAAAGCCTTTTACATCAGAATACATCAAAACCTGTCTTGCAATAGTAAAGAAGCATAAAACATTTTCATAAATTATTCCCCAAAATAAAGCGGTGAAGCAGCCATAGCCAAGAGAAGACCAAGATATACATGATGACCTTCAAGCATAAGAGGTCCGAACTAAACAACAGCATTTCCTCCCTGAAAACCTGGGGGGGGGGGACGGAAGACAAAGAGGCGAAAGAAAACGGGGTCAGTCATAAAGACTGGTAAGTCCTATCTACTTCCAGCATAAAAACAGGTAAAGGTAACATGACATGCAAAAACTGAAAGTAAACATAAGGATGATGACAAGATAGATAACTAGACCAAGATAACAGGATGAACCACTGTATCAAGATAAACTAAGGTATCACATTGTCAGGTTTCTATCAAGTATAAAATCCCGAGGTATCTACCATGTGTATTTGCTCTGCACCTTCCGTACTAGTATCCCAACCCGTGTCATGAGTTAACTATAAAATGTCCCTTGACCAAAGTCATGAAATGGTCCATGTCAACCTAATATATCGCATACATAGGTTTTCCTAACTTGTATGTTTCTTTTAATGTATAAGTTCAGTCCTTTGTCGTAGGCCGTACGGGCTTTCCCCTGTAAATTTATACCACCTTAACGTAGTACCATTTTATCCTTGAAGTTGTTTTGGACTGCTACCCTTGATCTGGTTATGTTTTCTTACCATGAACTATCACGTGTTCACCTAGGATTTATGCCACCTAGGACCGCTAGGGATTATGCTACCTAATGAACGTTTTCGTATCTCGGTTTGGGTTTTAGCCACCTAGGGCTACTAGGGATTATGCTACCCGTCAACCGCGCCCTTTTTCCCATGTAAGCACCGTGAATCGTTTTTCCATATCTAACTGCACATGTATCTCAATGTGCCATCCGAGTCCCGTGCCAGGGAAAATCAAGAAATACGAGACTCGGTCGGGAGCTTTAAGTCGTCTACCGAATGCAGATATCAAGGTCTGTTTTTGTATCCGTGGCTGTGGTCCCACGTGACCCCTCCGTCAACTATTGAAAGGCAATCCAAGAAAAATCATTCACGAGAACTATACTCCGGCCCCCTATGCCCAACTTACCTATTGGCCAACCTCACCCATAACTCGATAGCAATTATATGGTCTGTTGGGAGTTCTCTGCCTTTCCGTATACGTACACAATTGACTAAAGATGGTAGGTAGTCGATGACGCGCTATCCAGGGCAAAAATCAAGTATCGTCGACTCCACGCTAATCCATCCCTGTCTTTAGGTTGCTCGCACAGCAAACAAGGCATACTCTTGGTTCTTCTACCGCAGACCTTAACCTTAACCTTTAAGAGCCCAGGCGGATCATCTGCAACCTCACAGAGGGATACCAAGAGTACCCTCACATCCCCCGAAGCTACTGCTTCGTCACCCAGTTCGTTGGAGCCTTTATCTAAGTCAGATAATTTGCTCCTCCTCGTGTGTTTAAGCGATGACCTACCGTATCGGGTTACTCATCTATCTGTGAACTGGTCCAAATCCCTTGACTAAGAATTATTACTTAGTTATCCTAAACTAAGGTTTATCACTTAGTTCCCTTTCCCATTATCCTTGTTAACTACGATTTTCCACCTAGTCCCCTGAACTAGGGTTTTGTCTAATGGGTTAAGTGTTGTCATTCCAGTTCATGACTTAACCCGCCTACGAATCATGTCAAGATTGGCTAAGTATTTAAGCTCAAGACTTAGACCTACAAGTTGGTTAAGTATGCCAAAAAGCTCATGACTTAACCCTATTCAATTATCAAGTCAGATTGGTTAAGTATTAGTTTGTCTTGACCCTATCAGATTATCGTGTTAGATTGGTTAAGCCTAGATTATCTTAACCCCATCAGATTATCGAGTCGGATTGGTTAAGTATGGGTTAGCTTAACCCCATCCACTAATCGTATTACAATGGTTAAGTATATTTAAACGGTCTTGTGACTTAACCCTATCAAGTTCTCATATTAGATTGGTTAAGTATAGATTACTTAACCTCATCAAATCATCATGTATAATTGGTTAAGTATAAGTTACTTAACCTCATTGAATTATCATGTTAAATTGGTTAAGTATTGGTAACTTAACCTCATTGAATTATCATGTTTAGATTGTTTAAGAGTTTAACTTAACCCCATCGAATTACCGTGTTTAGATTAGTTAAGTCTATGTTAACTTAACTCCATCTAATTACCGTGTTTAGATTAGTTAAGTGTAGGTTACTTAACCCCATCTAATTACCGAGTCAGATTAGTTAAGTATGGATTAGCTTAACCCTATCCCCTAACTGTATTTTACGGTTAAGTGTCATTAAGAAATCAAGTCCGGTTTCACTTAACCTACCCATTCATGTCATATCGGTTAAGTGTCATTAATCAAATTATCTTAACCTTATCATGTGGCATTAATTAATTTAATGCACCCCAACCTCTCACATTAGACTTTGTTGTGGTTACTGGATATGCCGGGCAGGTCCGGGCAGCTTTACACCACAACCTAGTCTAACCTCGGGTTTTAAGCGCGATATGACCAACTACTCACATTGGGTCCTATTGTTTGTAGCCACTGGATGTGCCGGGCGGGTCCGGGCAGATTTATGCTACAAACTCAACCCAACCTCGAGTTGGTCACTTTCATGTTTTCCTACGAGTCATGTTCATGTCAAGTTTAGACCCCTTTTTAAGTCTATGTTTTCATGTAACCCCTTGTCAAGTTTTCGTGTCCTATTCACGTTTATTATCATTACATGTTCCATGTAATTCCATGTCAAGTTCATAGCCCATTTTCAAGTTTGCCTAAACTACCCAAAACGTGTCCCCAACGCACATGAAAGCGAATCAACATATTTGGAATAATATGACAAAGATGGATACAAGATGGCAAAGATGAATCACATGTTAAACACGATGAAAATTGAGGCAAAGGTGTTCACATAACTAGCATATCGCATATTGGCCTCAAAACATGCACGATGTCATAAAGGGATTGGCCACAAACATGCACGGTATCATAAGGGGTTTGGCCTCAAACATGCATAATATCATAAGGGGTTTGGCCTCACATAAACATGAAATCATAAGGGGTTTTGGGTTCTTTTACATGCATAAGCGCCAAGTCAAATTCATGCACATATTTCACAAGTCAAAATGGTTCCAAGTGTTTATGCCAACATCCCACAAATAAAGGTTCAATCTTGCATGGCAAACTAAGTCCAATGCAACATGAGTAACTTGATTTAGTCACTAAACATAGCCTAAAGTCATAGGTTCAAGTAAAAGAGGCATGACAAGGTTCATATAGGCTAGCATATTTATGCTCATCGCATTTTATTCCATGTCACATTAGAACAATCGTTTAGATCTACAAGTAGCTAGAACGTACATAGCGTGGCTAAGGGATTATGAGCATGAATCGTCTTGTCGTAGA
Source organism: Allium sativum (assembly GCA_030737875.1). NCBI lineage: Eukaryota > Viridiplantae > Streptophyta > Magnoliopsida > Asparagales > Amaryllidaceae > Allium > Allium sativum. The sequence continues at coordinate 211,879,569 of CM060924.1, forward strand.
ATTGTCATGAAATTTGCGTAGCAACGTTGATCCATTACCTTGATTTGATGTAGCAAGCTAGCATCTTTGATTCAGATCTGATTTGAATGCATAAACTCTTGGAGTTGGAGATGGAGGCCATGATCAAGAGGGATTTGGGCAGCACTTCGTTGTTAGATTGATTTCGAGTGATTTAGGTTAGGTCCTAGGGTGTTTTTATAGAGATTAGGAGTAGTTTAGGCCATAGGATAAACCCTAGGACAGATCTGAGCCCTCTAAATCCGTCACTGGCCCATAAAACCGAGCCAAGACAACAGCAGGTGCACCCAGGCCAAGGTGGCCGGACCACCCAGGTCGACACCCGTGTCGACTGGGTAGTCGACCTGCCCCCTGGGCGTGTCGACTCCCCAGTCGACACCCCAGTCGACCTGGGGCTTGGGCGGGAATTTTCCCGCCCAGTCTGTTTGGCTCCAGATTTGAATTTCGAACTATTTTTGAACTTGAATTTTTCTGAAAACTTTGACAGGCCATAACTTGGTCATACGGACTCCGATTTTCGAAAACTCGGACTCTATTTCTCGTATTTTTCCGAGACGAACGCAATGGTAGTGCCCGTTCCCCTTGATTCAGATTTTAACATTTAATTCTGCCTTGATTTACATTATAACATGTTATTCAAAATACGGGTTGTTATAGCTTGTGTCAAGTAATGGGGGCCCGTTTCAACCAGTAACCCATACGTATCTTTGTGGGCTCGACTCAAGTCGAGGACTGGACACGCATAATGGGCTTGACTGTAAGAGGCCAAACCGAGTTAGCGGTGGCAACACTAGTCCAACGGGTTCATATGAATGTGTGGACCCGGGCTGGTAGGTAAGATGTTGTTGCATCGTGTAGGTATAAGTCATGAATTATTGGTGGTATCGGGTTGCCACTTTGAGGAGTCATACTCCCCGCTGTGGGGCCAGCACGGGTATCTACGAGTTAGGGAGCTGATCGAATGGGGGTAGTGGGTACACCTAGTGGAGATAGGGGCAGGGAGCACCTATGAAGGCGACTAGGGGTACACGAAACTACTCCACGTCCATTAATGTCACTCACAAAGGGAACGCATTACTTCTATGGAGCGTTTTAAGTGAGTATAGAACAGAAACTTAAGAACAAGACCGATAAAACAGTACTCAAAAAATTAAAACTTTATTTCATTGCAGCGGAAAACACATATGTTTGATTACATCATCAAAAACCAAAGTCAAAGTACATAATATCCATCTTGACTACCAAAGTATATAAATTGAAAGACATAATCCCCAATACAAAATAGCCATAAATAAGAGAGGCTGAACTTTACTTTAGTGATAAAAGTAATCTTCTAAAAGCATATAAACAGTAGTCTAAAATCAAGCTCCACTGGAGCTAGTTCCAACCTAAGCACCTGGGGAGGAGGAAGAAAAGAGGAGGAAACAAAGGGGGGTCAGACATAAAGTCTGGCGAGTGCGATAACTTTAACAATATAATTACCAAAATAACTAGGCTAAGGCATAAGTTGGAAAATAAGGAAATGACTGTGAACAATTGAGTATGGCAGAGTAAACAAGGAAATAAGATGAACAACGATGTCGTTAAAGGCGCTCCTAAACCACTATATGATAATTACTATACTGCACCACCACTATAAGATGTTTGCTATACTGCACCACCACTAGTCACCCTAAGGTTGATCCCGCCTACAGAACTTAATAATGATAATGGTAGTTTCGTGCACCCCTAGCTGCCATCATAGGTGCTGCCTGCCCCTATCTCCACTAGGTGTACCCACTACCCCCATGCGATCGGCTCCCTAACTCGTAGATACCCGTGCTGGCCCTACAGTGGGTGTATCACTCCCCAAAGTGGCAACCCGATACCACCAAGAATACACGGCTTATACCTACACGATGCAACAACGTCTTACCTACCAGCCCGGGTCCACACACGCATATGAACCCGTTGGACTTGCGTTGCCACCGCTAACCCATTTTGGCCTATTACAGTCATGCCCAGTATGCATGTCCCGTCCTCGACTTGGGTTGAGCCCACAAAGATACGTATGGGTTACTGGTTGAAACGGGCCCCCATTACTTGACACAAGCTATCCACCTAAGCTTGGTCCCCTCTATTACATCCCACTTAACCCACTTCTTATTCATGTTTCAATTATATGTTTCCAATTTTGGTTAAGTGTTTCTAATCGTATTTCCAATGCCACCCAAGGCACCCACTAGATTCCACATGCCACCCAAGGCACCCACTAGATTCCACATGCCACCTAAGGCACCCCTTTGACCCCCTCATGTCTTCCCACATGTTTATCTGGTTAAGTGTTTCTTAATTCATTAAGACCGTAACCTCATAAAGACCTCTCACATTAGACTGACATTTGTGTCAGCTGGATTTGCCGGGCGGGTCCGGGCAGTCTTACACCACAAAAAGCCTAACCTCGTGTCTTTACAATTGGTACGTATTTAGTTTATGCCTAAGACCTCTCACATTAGACTGGCATTTGTGGCAGTTGGATTTGTCAGGCGGGTCCGGGCAGTCTTACACCACAAAAGAGCCTAACCTCGTGCCTTAGACGATTAATTACTCCTAATTAATCATCCCCCAATTTGAATTAATTTCCCTATTCATATTATCAATTAATTCCAAATTTAACTATGGCCATAATTGACTCAATTATGTCCATCCATTTATGGTATGAAAAATCATACCAATTTTCATCACAATTTATTTTATGCCATTTAAGGCATTTATGCCAGTTAAATCTTTTAATATTTTCCCCTTTTACCCCACGTTGTACGTTCTTTCGTTTAATGTAAAATATGCATTAGACTCGAATATTCTAACTCATGCAATAAAGAGAAAACATCACAATATACATATAACTAAAAATATATCTAAACATAAGGGGTGAACTTACAAGTGTGAATGATGTTCTACATCTAAAACTTGCATAGGCCAAAGTTACAACTTGCATAAAACTACACATGTTATAGATCCAAACCTAAAGGTGTAAACTTGTTGAGATAATGGTCACAAACTTGCATAAATCATGTATGTCATAGATCTTATTTATGGCTATTTTGTACTGGGGTTATGTCTATTTTGTACTGGGGTTATGTCTTTCTTATTTATGGCTATTTTGTACTGGGGTTATGTCTTTCAATTTGTGTACTTTGGTTTAGTCAAGATGGATATTATGTACTTTGAATCTGGTTTTGATGATGTAATCAAACATATGTGCTTACCGCTGCAATGAATAAAATTTTAAAGTTTTAGTACTGTTTATATATGTCTTGTTGTTAAGTTTCTGTTCTATACTTACTTAAAACGCTCCATAGAAGTTAATGCATTCCCTTTGTGAGTGACATTAATGGACGTGGGGTGTTACACGTGGTATCAGAGATGAAGGTTACCAGAACAGATATGAATTTTGAAAAACTGTTTTTCAAAAGATTTTATAAAGAAGTACGTTCAAAAGTATGTTTTAAGGAAAGTATTTTCAAGAGAAAAGCTTATTTTAGAAAGCATTACCCCAAGATCCGTATATCTTTCCTTCGGTTCTTTTGTATTGAATCTTCCCTTTTTCATTTCAGCATGTTCGGAGCATCTGAGATACTAGAGGGGGTTCATGTACCCGGTTGGTTTCGTCAATATCTCGAGGCTAGGGCCGCTACCGCGGGCCCGGCCAATGTTCCTCCTCCCCCAGCTCCAGTCATTCCTCTGCATGGAGATACTTTCTCCAAGATATGTAAGGACTTTCGTTTGATGGGTGGAAAATCTTTTAGTGGGACTGAAACGTTAATTGAAGCTTGAAATTGGTTGAAAGAAGTGGAGGACCTGTTTCGCATTTTCGACTTGGACGACTGTAAGAAGGTCCGATTGGCTGCTTGGTTGATGAAGGACGAAGCTTCATTTTGAAGGGAATTCACTAATGGAGAGCATCTAGTTGATACATGGCTAGATTTCAGGTGAAGTTTTGAGGCAAAGTTTCTCTCATGGGCTAAAGAGAATCTATACATGGAAAGGTTTTTGGCATTGTAGCAAGGGAATCTATCGATGAAAGAATACGTTAACAAGTTCAATCAGTTGGCGAGATTTGGCTTGGACGTGGTGAATACTCCAGAAAAAAGGCTCTAAGATTTGTTAAGGGTTTGAACGAGCCGCTTCATGGGTTAGCCATGACCCACATTCCCATGGGGGCTACGTTTGAGAGTGTGACGGCCCGCCCCGCACCAACCGACATTTACTCCAAAAGTGCGCTGTACACATGTCCAGTTAGCACGGAATGGGTCGTCAGAAGGAAAAAGGAAGAAGGAAATGAACTAACAAGGAACCTGTAGAATGTCTCACAGTGCATAGAACAAAATATAATAATAACATACTTGACATAAAACAGGAGAGACAGTGCATAAGCTGAAAACCAAAACTAAACATCATAGCAGCGGAAATCCAAAATACAGCTTATTACAACTTTCAAACTGTCTCAAAGGAAAAGCAAGATAAAGGAGTTACACTACTAATGCCCAAGTAGCGACCACCAACGACACAGGGAGAATATATATATCATACGTGGAAGCCTCCTGCCCGCCTCCGAATCAACTACTCGCGCATCACCAGCTAACCTGTCTCTAGTCTGCTCGTGTGAGCACCCAGAGTAATAAGAGGAGACATAAAACTTTGGGTCAGACATAAAGCCTGGTATGAGCGATAAGCATCTAAAGTGAACAATAACAGGTAGACTAAAACATACCTGAACCTGGACCTACAACCAAAGAGTTAGCACTACATACTGTACAACACTCTAAGGTGCCATATCAAACAGTGTAAAGATACGGAGGTGGGGGAGGTGTGCATGTCATAGTGATGGCAAACAACCAAACATAGCATCCATCCTCACATCTCTCACTCAGTGCGTAAAGCCTACGATATTCACCACTTCGATCACCCAACATACCTTGCTACGATCACTTTGCCCCGTGAAGTCATAAATGGCTTCACTGCACTGATAACGTACCCACTAATCCTTCGCTATGTCCGCTTGCCCCATGGAGTTATTCACCTCATCTGCGCTGGCTCTTAGCCTTACTAATCCTTACTATGTCCACTTGCCCCATTGAGTTATTCACCCCATCTGCGCTGGCTCATACTCTTACCAATCTTTTACTATGTCCACTTGCCCCATGGAGTTATTCACCCCATCTGCGCTGGCTCATAGTCTTACTACGCATCACCTTGCCCCTCGAGTCGTAATGACCCTACTGCACTGATAACGTAGTCTTGCTACCATCACCTTGCCCCTTGAGTCATAATGACTCTACTGCACTGATAAGTAGCCCATCCTTCATTTTTAGTGGTGAATCGAAGTTATGAACGTCGACAACTCCTTAGCACACGCCCCGCAGCAAAGTCCAACCATGAAGTGAACTCATCGGTTCCCAATTGGATCCTGAGCTCTAACTTCCCATATTGGACTACCTTTGCATCTCGGGTTATTGGTTAATACTGGGTCGGGTCGGGTTCCTCCTCAAGCCATCGGTTCGGGTCGGGTATTGTGACGGCAAGGAATTTCGCTTGATCCGAATCAGTCGTTAAACCGATCTAGACCGTTCGAAACCCCTGATCATTTGAGAACATGATAAAATAGAACGCAAACAGAAGAACATTTCATTGTTATTACAACAATTCCATCAGATACAAGAATATACAGAGTATAAATGAATAAATTACATTCGATAAATATCAGAGATAACAATAAATTACATAGCAGCGGAAAAAAATATAAAGCACAACTAGAAGTGATGCACGGATAAAGAGCTTTCCGAGCATCGTTCCAGCTGTAGATCAGGATCCTGTGAATATAAATCTGCAAAACCAAAACTACTAGCTGCCCATGTAGAAATAGGGGCACCCAGAGTTTAGGTTAAAACAATAAGCTCCAGGTCAGTCATGTGACTGATGTGAGAACTAAAATAGTTATTTAAAACTTTACCTTTAAAAGATAGTAATTCAAGGGACCACGCCGTATAACACGGAACAGGTTTCCTCCCAAGAATATTAGTGCATATAACAAAACAACGCTATGCTCTTTGGAAAAATGAAGCTATTATAAGACCCAGGTCCCATCACACAATGCAACGCAAGCCGGAGGATAGGGTTTTCCCTTTATAATAGCCAAACATTCTTGGTACGTTTAAAACAAATCATTTGATACTATTATAAGTGTATAGTGTCAAAACAATTCAAATCATAAATATCAATCATAGGCGGAATGGGTACCATCTATCATGTCGCCGTACTAGTTCTACAATTAAAACCGCAATATCACGTATTGGGAATTGGATTACATCATGAGTCGAGGCAAGGGGCAAGCTCCTCTCCGCGTTCGAGACAGTCTAGCACATGTCTCAGGACCCCACTTTGATCCTTAGAACCGGCTGGGTCAGTCCTCTCTTACTTTTGAGGATTAGTTATTCCTGAACACACGTTTCCCGGTCCTTACAGACCTATATTCGAGGCGCCTCGCAATCCAACAACCACACAGGTGAAAAGTATATAAATGTCAGGGCTGGTAGGTCACTGACACCACCCTAGCTAGAAAGAATCGTCATGCCTCCCTGCGGTCCGTCTCCCGTTTTTGACTCATACCGAGGTGTGAGGCTCGCGAATTCACGCTATACACACAGCTACGCCACACAGGCCGTGCTTTGATCATCAACCACAAGACTTTGCTTTTCAACAGAAGCCTTGATCAATTGCCACTTACGCGTGCCACACTGACAATTCACTCCATGCGACTGATGTCCATCGATATACAACCTCTGAGCTCGTACGTCTCAGAGAAGGGCGTTAAGCAAGAGAATAAATTCTCCGCCGCCAAACAGATGTATATTTAATAGAGATCAATCAACACATAATAAAATCCAATGTCAGACACGTAATCCATTTACAAGTTCGTTCTGGGTCTGAACGAAACCGAAGGCACTTTCCCCGCATATCCATCCATCTCCAAGTACGTCTGGATGATCACCAACTGTTTCCCTCATCTTGGATGTACAGCCCAATCGAGATCATCAGTAATCACCTAAATGATGTGAAGACTTCAGGTCTTCAACCACCGTCTTCATCTTCGACATCTCGTCGAATCGGTTATTCAGAATGGGTATAAACCCGGCCTTTCTGAATAACCCACGTATATAATAAACGAATGTTACACAAACTCAACAAATGCCTCATCCCAATTCAGAATATTCTTTTATTCACAAAATCACATTCTTAGGGAAAGGTTCCCATTAATTTTATCCAAGATAAATTCTTCTAAATTTATTCTTTAATCCTCCTATGGATATCATTTCAAACTAGTCGGGATTAACGAACCACACCGAAGTAATTATTTATTTTATTTCCCAATCCCAACCTATATATCCCATGGAGAAAACTGGCAATACTCCACATCTAACACCACGGTGTTATCGGTAAAATTAATTACCATTTCACGTTCAAATCTAATTAAAGATTTAACTATCGCTTTAGAGCAAAACTGGTGGTACTCCATTCCCGATCACCTTTCAGATTTGATAATTTAAATTATCAATTCACATTTCAATCTAATTAAAGATTCATTAAAACTCCACTTACTTTTAATCCTTTCAAAAATCAACATCTTGCCTTTAACTGGGTTAAAGAACCAATGTCATCTAAAACACGATTCATGATAAACCCGAATCACATTTGATATTAATTACAAGGCTCTGAATAGAAAATATACCGGCTTATATTCAATATCAAATTCTGAAACCAAGAAATATCGTATTGGAAATAACGATATAAAATATATCTTTCAAATTCCCATAACAATATCGGTATAGTCACGAAATCCAACATCGAAATATTCCGAAGATAATTTCGATTCAACTCCAGTCCAATCCACTTATTGGGATTATTGGTTATTTTTAAAATCACTTTCAAATTCAATTTATTTATTTCAAAAATAAATTGATTTTAATTCTAGTTCAAAACTAGTTCATTTCGACAAAAATCTATTTTTATCTTTTCAAATATAGAGTTTTTCATCCCAAATTTTCCCAAATCATTTCTTATGATTTTACACAAATTATTGATATTTTTAATAATTTTATCAAGGCCCGTACAGTCGATTTCCATCAACGGCCATCGAACTGCACTTACAGCGACCTTTTCCAAATTTGATTTGGACATAATTCCAAATCCAACCATTAGATTTCAAATTTCAAATATTCATTGGAAGGCTCTTTTCGATACGAACCCAACGGTTCCGGTTTTAGGAGAATCCGACGGTCGGATCTCCCGTAATATCCGTTTGAAATAAATGGTCGAAATTCACGAACAGCCGCGGCGCGGCGCGTTCTATTCAGGCCATTATATTATATATATAATATATATTTCGTCTATTTCTATTTAAAACAAATTTTATAAATCGTTTTAATTTCATTTCAAAAACAATTTCAATCTTTATTTCAAATTCAAATAAAAATTGAATTTTCTATTATAAATTCTTTTTACTTTCATTTCTATTTGATTTCAATTCTAATCGATTTTAATTCGATTCGAATTCATTTTCTTTTCAATTCAATTTGAATTCGTTATACATTCACTTCAAATTCAATTTCTTTTCAAATCAAATCAAATTCAATTTCTTTTCAAATCAAATCAAATTCAATTTCTTTTCAAATCAAATCAAATCAAATTCAATTTAAATCAAATTCATTTTCTATTCAAATCAAACTCATTATATACTCAATTCAATTCGAATTCATTTTATATTCGATTTAATTCAAATTGGTTTTCTATTTGATTCAATTCAAATTGGTTTTCTATTCGATTCAATTCAAATTGGTTTTCTATTCGATTCAATTCAAATTGGTTTTCTATTCGATTCAATTCAAATTGGTTTTCTATTCGATTCAATTCAAATTGGTTTTCTATTCGATTCAACTCAAATTTCATTTCAAAATATTCGATTTCGAAATCACTTTTCAATATTCATTTTAAAATGAATAAAATCGATATAAATATCGTTCACGTCAAAATGGCGTCAATCTAATCAACACGGCTTCATATATTTCTATTTTCAAATATTCTATTTATAATATTTCCTTTTCAAATATTTCGTTTACAAATATTTCTATTACAAATATTTCGTTTTCAAATATTTCGTTCAACTCTTGACTAATCTCAACGGATGAGTACAGTCAACACATGAACCTTTATATTATAATACTCTTTTCTTTCTAAATTGGAATGAGGCCCAATCAATCACCATATAATGTTAATTATATGGATTTTCATACATCACACGTATATAATAGCATTGAAAAATAATCAACCAACCAAAGTGCACTACATTGTATAAGCATCAAATATAGATATCTAACGCTTATAACAGCCTGTCAATCAATCGATCGACATATTTAATCAATCAGGATGAGTGAACTTCAAATTTCATCCCAACACCCGTGTGGGGTTTCAAATCAACAAACACAGATTTTATTTGTGTAGTTGGGAGATGTGTAAAATTTATCGTCCCAATCAATGTCCTTCAAATAGGTGTACCTAAACAAACCGTCCGGTTTGTAAATGAATATTTCTTTATTCACATTCACGTTTAAAATTTTATTTTTAACGATAAAATATTTTATTTTAACACATGAATTTTTATTTAGTTCATTTAAAAAATAAAAATGATATTTTTATTTTTCTAACTTATTTTAGAAAATTTTGGCGGCATAACGGCACGATACTAGAAACGGGACGAGGCCTAGCCTTATCCCCGGTCTAGTGAAGGCCCACGCCATTCACACATCAATCAAATCAATTTCATTTCACCAAACAATTCAATTCAACCCAAATAATCTAATCAACTACACAGCCAAACAATTAAACAAACAAGCCATCCATGGTCTGTGGATGACGGGTGTCGGGTGCTACTAAACACCGTCTGCATCCTAGTATATATATATAACTAGAAAAAGAAATTGAAGAGTGAGAAGTTCTCACCAATAGCTATCCAATACCACGACTCTTCATTGACAGAAACCTTCATCCTTATTGCGTTTCTTCACTTTCGTTGCCCGTATTCACTACATATGTAAAAATTGAATTTTTACTTTGCTATTCAATATATAAAAATTGAATTTTTACTATCACGCTATATAGATAAAATTTCTATTTTTACATTGCTACTATATAGATAAAAATTCTATTTTTACATTGCTACTATATAGATAAAAATTCTATTTTTATCATCGTTATTATATAAAAAAGATTTCGCCTTTTCAAAAATATAGATTTTGCCTTATCAAAAATATAAAGATTTCGCCTTTTCAAAAATATAAAGATTTCGCCTTTCTATAGAAAAATTATATTTTTCTTCATTATAAAAATAAAAAAAATTCTGTTTTAAAAATCTAATCTTTGCTATTTTAAAAAAAGCTCGATTTCATGTTGTTTAAAAATCAATGCTTCATGTTAAAAATCATACCTTTTTCTACAAACAAAATCTAATTTTTCTATTCAAACAAAAGCTAATCTATTTTATTTTATATATAGATAAATCAAAGCTTATTGAAAATAAATAAACGAAACAAAATAAATAAATAAAACAAACTTACATTGCTCGGGAAAAGAAAGGGGTTTGTTGTGGCGAACATTGGAGGAGGACTCGGGGCTGCAGTTGCTCGCTTGGGGTGGGGGATCGAGCTCAGGCCGGTTGCGGTGGGGTAAAAGGGGGGAACGGAGGTGGTTGGGTGCGGGTTTGGGGGTAGCGGCGGTTTAGGGTTGGGTTTCAGGCGCTGGGGGTTCTCGCGGTGGGAGGAAGAGGGAGCGGGAGGAGAAGGAGAAGGGGAGGGGGTGAACAGGGCGAGGCCGTCGCTGGCGTGGGGTAGGCGGCGGGTGCGGTGGCCAGAGGTGTAGGCAGCATCGCGATTAAATCCTTTTTTTCTTTCTTTTTCGTTCTGCAGCGAATTGAAAAAGGGGGGGGGGGCAGAGTGATTTAAGGAGGAGGGAGAGAGAATTTTTAATTTTTAATTATTTAATTATTTACTAAAAGTTGACTTTTACATACGACCTCTAAATGAGGCCCACCGCCTGTCTTCCATAGCGTATTACCCCCATTTTGAACACAATGGGATATGTATCGTAAGCTGATTCGATCGTTTAAATCTATTTTCGTCAAAATCAACATATAACTCTATATATTGATTTTGAACGCGCATTTCAATTTACTGGGGTCACATACTAACTCTGAAAACTGCAAAAAAATATTTTCTAGCTTCGTATTGATGATACGGTCCTAACAAAACTAGTTTCGTCGAATTCTGAGACCGTTTGAAAAATGGCCATTTTCCAGTCGATTAAAATCAACTGAAACTGGTCAAACGCATTTTCCTTTGCCACGCTCACATATTAATTCGAAAAATTATGAAATTTAAAACCTACCAATAATTTAACATCATGGATCCAACAAAAGTGGTTTCGTCAAAATCCGAGGTCGTTTGCAAAATTCCCATTTTTAAGGGCCTGAATTCCATAGCGACTATTCAGAATTTTCAACTAAACATATCTTTTGATTTCCGCTATTAAATTTTGATTTTTCGGATTCGTTGGAAAGATATCATCAATTAGGTCCTATTATTTTTGGTTTCATTAAATCCGGATTGTTTTGCACCCGGTACATTCAATTGAAGTTTGAAATCGAATTATCGAACTACCGCGCCATTTTCAATTCCATTTATAATTATATATAATTATTTATATTCTAACGACGACGTGTATAATATATACGTCGAATTTCAATTCAAAATTAATTTCTCGTCATTTTTATTTAAAATAATCTATTTTAAATATCCAAAATTCACGAAAATTGCCAAAATAAAAATTTTAAACTTGCCCAGATTTTCGGGTTATTACAATCTCCCCCACTTAAAACTTTTTGTCCCCGAAAAGGAACAAAGTCGAAAGTGGTGTGATTAATCAGCTCTATGCTCAATCTGGCTTCCATTCTCCAACTTTTCAGTTTCTGATAATTTTCAAATTTTCAAAAATTTGGCTAACTCCCTAAATTTTCGAAAAATTTCGCCATAACCTCCCCTGCACCGGGAGCCACGGGAAAATCCCGAAATTACCATATAGGCCTTCTGATCTCAAAAAGAAAAAGAAAAAGCCAAGCGGCTAGCCAATAGGCTCATAAAATCATCATCTCCCAAACAAAACAGTAAATTATAGTAAACATGTACCTATTTGTCGGGCAAACAAATTTTATTCTCTGCACTAGCCTCCTTGCTATGACCTGTTCAATGTAAGTATATGTATATGCAAGCAAATGCGACCAATTTTCAATACAATTCAATATTTGGTTCAATTAGGCAAAATGGTTCAAAAATTATCAAACAACTAAACAAACAACACAAACATCAATCGATTAGTGAATTAGAGTTTCAAATTCATAATTTTGATTTATATACAAAAATCATGTTTTTGATGCCAAATCACAACAAATAATTCTAGCTATATTTTGGTTCTCACACCAGTCTAATGAAAATATATAGAAATCACACCTTCGAAACACGAACATAAATATTGATGATGCCATGGTCATTATCAACATCATCTCCGGGCGACTAGAGTGTGATTCTATATCTATCCAGTATATTAAAACTTTGAATATACGTTCATGACGCGTATATGCAAAACCTTTATATACTAGATTGTCCATATTCAAAGTAAATAAATAATCAAATACGTTTTAAAATGAATTAAATTTTCAAAACAATATTGTTTCGTTTGAAAAATATACTCTTCACACTCGTTCTAGGATACTACTGATCCCATCTCTAACGAGTCATTCTAATTGGATATTACTAATCCAATATCTGATGAATTATTTCGTATGGTTCTAATGTGTCTTGTTCTCGAGCTCTGTAAACCAAAGCTCTGATACCAAATGTGACGGCAAGGAATTTCGCTCGATCCGAATCAGTCGTTAAACCGATCTAGACCGTTCGAAAACCCTGATCATTTGAGAACAGGAAAAAATAGAACGCAAACAGAAGAACTTTTCATTGTTATTACAACAATTCCATCAGATACAAGAATATACAGAGTATAAATGAATAAATTACATTCGATAAATATCAGAGATTACAATAAATTACATAGCAGCGGAAAAATATATAAAGCACAACTAGAAGTGATGCACGGATACAGAGCTTTCCGAGCATCGTTCCAGCTGTAGATCAGAATCCTATGAATATAAATCTGCAAAACCAAAACTACTAGCTGCCCATGTAGAAAATAGGGGCGCCCAGAGTTTAGGTTAAAACAATAAACTCCAGGTCAGTCATGTGACTGGTGTGAGAACTAAAACGGTTATTTAAAACTTTACCTTTAAAAGATAGTAATTCAAGGGACCACGCCGTATAACACGGAACGGGTTTCCTCCCAAGAATACTAGTGCATATAACAAAACAACGCAATGCTCTTTGGAAAAATGAAGCTATTATAAGACCCAGGACCCATCACACAATGCAACGCAAGCCGGAGGATAGGGTTTTCACTTATAATAGCCAAACATGCTTGGTACGTTTAAAACAAATCATTTGATACTATTATAAGTGTATAGTGTCAAAATAATTCAAATCATAAATATCAATCATAGGCGGCATGGGTACCATCTATCATGTCGCCGTACTAGTTCTACAATTAAAACCGCAATATCACGTATTGGGAATTGGATTCCATCATGAGTCGAGGCAAGGGGCAAGCTCCTCTCTGCGTTCGAGACACTCTAGCAAATGTCTCAAGACCCCACTTTGATCCTTGGAATCGGCTAGGTCGGTCCTCTCTTACTTTTGAGGATTAGTTATTCCTGAACACACGTTTCCCAGTCATTACAGACCTATATCCGAGGCACCTCGCATTCCAACAACCACACAGGTGAAAAGTATATAAATGTCAGGGCTGGTAGGTCACTGACACCACCCTAGCTAGAAAGAATCGTCATGCTCTCCCAGCGGTCCGTCTCCCGTTTTTGACTCATACCGAGGTGTGAGGCTCGCGAATTCACGCTATACACAAAGCTACGCCACACAGGCCGTGCTTTGATCATCAACCACAAGACTTTGCTTTTCAACAGAAGCCTTGATCAATTGCCACTTACGCGTACCACACTGACAATTCACTCCATGCGACTGATGTCCATCGATATACAACCTCTGAGCTCGTACGTCTCAGAGAAGGGCGTTAAGCAAGAGAATAAATTCTCCATCGCCAAACAGATGTATATTTAATAGAGATCAATCAACACGGAATAAAATCCAATGTCAAACACACAATCCATTTACAAGTTCGTTCTGGGTCTGAACGAAACCGGAGGCACTTTCCCCGCATATCCATCCATCTCCAAGTACGTCTGGATGATCACCAACTGTTTCCCTCATCTTGGGTGTACAACCCAATCGAGATCATCAGTAATCACCTAAACGATGTGAAGACTTCAGGTCTTCAACCACCGTCTTCATCTTCGACATCTCATCGAATCGGTTATTCAGAATGGGTATAAACCCGGCCTTTCTGAATAACCCACGTATATAATAAACGAATGTTACACAAACACAACAAACGCCTCATTCCAATTCAGAATATTCTTTTATTCACAAAATCACATTCTTAGGGAAAGGTTCCCCTTAATTTTATCCAAGATAAATTCTTCTAAATTTATTCTTTAATCCTCCTATGGATATCATTTCAAACTAGTCGGGATTAACGAACCACACCGAAGTAATTATTTATTTTATTTCCCAATCCCAACCTATATATCCCACGGAGAAAACTGGCAATACTCCACATCTAACACCACGGTGTTATCGGTAAAATTAATTACCATTTCACGTTCAAATCTAATTAAAGATTTAACTATCGCTTCAGAGCAAAACTGGTGGTACTCCATTCCCGATCATCTTTCATATTTGATAATTTAAATTATCAATTCACATTTCAATCTAATTAAAGATTCATTAAAACTCCACTTACTTTTAATCCTTTCAAAAATCAACATCTTGCCTTTAACTGGGTTAAAGAACCAATGTCATCTAAAACACGATTCATGATAAACCCGAATCACATTTGATATTAATTACAAGGCTCTGAATAGAAAATATACCGGCTTATATTCAATATCAAATTCTGAAACCAAGAAATATCGTATTGGAAATAACGATATAAAATATATCTTTCAAATTCCCATAACAATATCGGTATAGTCACGAAATCCAACATCGAAATATTCCGAAGATAATTTCGATTCAACTCCAGTCCAATCAACGTATTGGGAATATTGGTTATTTTTAAAATCACTTTCAAATTCAATTTATTTATTTCAAACATAAATTGATTTTAATTCTAGTTCAAAACTAGTTCATTTTGACAAAAATCTATTTTTATCTTTTCAAATATGGAGTTTTTCAGCCCAATTTTTCCCAAATCATTTCTTATGATTTTACACAAATTATTGATATTTTTAATAATTTTATCAAGGCCCATACAGTCGATTTCCATCAACGACCATCGAACTGCACTTACAGCGATCTTTTCCAAATTTGATTTGGACATAATTCCAAATCCAACCATTAGATTTCAAATTTCTAATATTCATTGGAAAGCTCTTTTCGATACGAACCCAACGGTTCCGATTTTAGGAGAATCCGACGGTCGGATCTCCCGTAATGTCCGTTTGAAATAAATGGTCGAAATTCACGAACGGCCGCGGCGCGACGCGTTCTATTCAGGCCATTATATTATATATCTAACATATATAATATATATTTCGTCTATTTCTATTTAAAACGAATTTTATAAATCGTTTTAATTTCGTTTCAAAAACAATTTCAATCTTTATTTCAAATTCAAATAAAAATTGAATTACCTATTATAAATTCTTTTTACTTTCATTTCTATTTGATTTCAATTCAAATCGATTTTAATTTGATTCGAATTCATTTTCTTTTCAATTCAATTCAATTCGAATTCGTTATACATTAACTTCAAATTCAATTTCTTTTCAAATCAAATCAAATTCAATTTCTTTCCAAATCAAATCAAATTCAATTTCTTTTCAAATCAAATCAAATTCAATTTAAATCAAATTCATTTTCTATTCAAAACAAACTCATTATATATTCAATTCAATTCGAATTCGTTTTATATTCGATTTAATTCAAATTGGTTTTCTATTCGATTCAATTCAAATTGGTTTTCTATTCGATTCAATTCAAATTGGTTTTCTATTCGATTCAATTCAAATTGGTTTTCTATTCGATTCAATTCAAATTGGTTTTCTATTCGATTCAATTCAAATTGGTTTTCTATTCGATTCGATTCAAATTTGTTTTCTATTTGATTCAATTCAAATTTCATTTCAAAATATTCGATTTCGAAATCACTTTTCAATATTCATTTTAAAATGAATAAAATCGATATAAATATCGTTCACGTCAAAATGGCGTCAATCTAATCAACACGGCTTCATATATTTCTATTTTCAAATATTCTATTTATAATATTTCCTTTTCAAATATTTCGTTTACAAATATTTCTATTTTAAATATTTCGTTTTCAAATATTTCGTTCAACTCTTCACTAATCTCAACGGATGAGTACAATCAACACATGAACCTTTATATTATAATATTCTTTTCTTTCTAAATTGGAATGAGGCCCAATCAATCACCATATAATGTTAATTATATGGATTTTCATACATCACACGTATATAATAGCATTGAAAAATAATCAACCATCAACCAAAGTGCACTACACTGTATAAGCATCAAATATAGATATCTAACGCTTATAACAGCCTGTCAATCAATCGATCGACATATTTAATCAATCAGGATGAGTGAACTTCAAATTTCATCCCAACACCCGTGTGGGGTTTCAAATCAACAAACACAGATTTTATTTGTGCAGTTGGGCGATGTGTAAAATTTATCGTCCCAATCAATGTCCTTCAAATAGGTGTACATAAACAAACCGTCCAGTTTGTAAATGAATATTTCTTTATTCACATTCACGTTTAAAATTTTATTTTTAACGATAAAATATTTTATTTTAACACATGAATTTTTATTCAGTTCGTTTAAAAAATAAAAATGATATTTTTATTTTTCTAACTTATTTTAGAAAATTTTGGCGGCATAACGGCACGATACTAGAAACGGGATGGGGCCTAGCCTTATCCCCGGTTTAGTGAAGGCCCACGCCATTCACACATCAATCAAATAAATTTCATTTCACCAAACAATTCAATTCAACCCAAATAATCTAATCAACTACACAGCCAAACAATTAAACAAACAAGCCATCCATGGTCTGTGGATGACGGGTGTCGGGTGCTACTAAACACCGTCTGCATCCTAGTATATATATATAACTAGAAAAAGAAATTGAAGAGTGAGAAGTTCTCACCAATAGCTATCCAATACCACGACTCTTCATTGATAGAAATCTTCATCCTTCTTGCCTTTCTTCACTTTTGTTGCCCGTATTCACTACATATGTAAAAATTGAATTTTTACTTTGCTATTCAATATATAAAAATTGAATTTTTACTATCACGCTATTCAATATATAAAAATTCTATTTTTATCATCGTTATTATATAAAAAAGATTTCGCTTTTTCAAAAATATAGATTTCGCCTTTTCAAAATATAGATTTCGCCTTTTCAAAAATATAAAGATTTCGCCTTTTCAAAAATATAAAGATTTCGCCTTTCTATAGAAAAATTATATTTTTCTTCATTATAAAAATCAAAAAAATTCTATTTTAAAAATCTAATCGTTGCTATTTTAAAAAAAGCTCGATTTCATGTTGTTTAAAAATCAATGCTTCATGTTAAAAATCATACCTTTTTCTACAAACAAAATCTAATTTTTCTATTCAAACAAAAGCTAATCTATTTTATTTTATATATAGATAAATCAAAGCTTATTGAAAATAAATAAACGAAACAAAATAAATAAATAAAACAAACTTACATTGCTCGGGAAAAGAAAGGGGTTTGTTGTGGCGAACATTGGAGGAGGACTCGGGGCTGCAGTTGCTCGCTTGGGGTGGGGGATCGAGCTCAGGCCGGTTGCGGTGGGGTAAAAGGGGGGAACGGAGGTGGTTGGGTGCGGATTTGGGTGTAGCGGCGGTTTAGGGTTGGGTTTCAGACGCTGGGGGTTCTCGCGGTGAGAGGAAGAGGGAGCGGGAGGAGAAGGAGAAGGGGAAGGGGTGAACAGGGCGAGGCCGACGCTGGCGTGGGGTAGGCGGCGGGTGCGGTGGCCAGAGGTGTAGGCGGCGTCGCGATTAAATCCTTTTTTTTCTTTTTTTTCGTTCTGCAGCGAATTGAAAAAGGGGGGGGGGGGCAGAGTGATTTAAGGAGGAGGGAGAGAGAATTTTTAATTATTTAATTACTTACTAAAAGTTGACTTTTACATACGACCTCTAAACGAGGCCCACCGCCTGTCGTCCATAGCGTATTACCCCCATTTCGAACACAATGGGATATGTATCGTAAGCTGATTCGATCGTTTAAATCTATTTTCGTCAAAATCAACATATAACTCTATATATTGATTTTGAACGCGCATTTCAATTTACTGGGGTCACATACTAACTCTGAAAATTGCAGAAAAATATTTTCTAGCTTCGTATTGACGATACGGTCCTAACAAAACTAGTTTCGTCGAATTCTGAGACGGTTGGAAAAATGGCCATTTTCCAGTCAATTAAAATCAACTGAAACTGGTCAAACACATTTTCCTTTGCCACGCTCACATATTGATTCGAAAAATTATGAAATTTAAAACCTACCAATAATTTGACATCGCGAATCCAATAAAAGTGGTTTCGTCGAAATCCGAGGTCGTTTTCAAAATTCCCATTTTTAACTGCCTGAATTCCATAGCGACTATTCAGAATTTTCAACTGGACATATCTTTTGATTTCCGCTATGAAATTTTAATTTTTCGGATTCGTTGGAAAGATATCATCAATTAGGTCCTATTATTTTGGAACGATATCATCAATTAGGTCCTATTATTTTTGGTTTCACTAAAATCCGGATTGTTTTGCACTCGGTACATTCAATTGAAGTTTGAAATCGAATTATCGAACTACCACGCCGTTTTCAATTCCATTTATAATTATATATAATTATTTATATTCTAACGACGACGCGTATAATATATACGTCGAATTTCAATTCAAAATAAATTTCTCATCGTTTTTATTTAAAATAATCTATTTTAAATATCCAAAATTCACGAAAATTGCCAAAATAAAAATTTTAAACTGGCCCAGATTTTCGGGTTATTACAGGTATCCTTCATCTGTTCGGGTCGGGTCTTCCTCATCGGTTCGGGTCGGGTCTTCTTCTGGTACGGTTCGGGTCGGGTGCCGTTCCCTTCTAGTTCGTGCTTCCGCTCCGATCCGCCTCCTCATCCTTCACATGCTCCAATCCGATCCATTTTCGTGCTTCCGCTCCGATCCGTCCTCCTTAATCCGATCCGATCCTAGTTCAGTTAGCGTGGCCTTCCTTTTTGCTAATTTTCTCAAGTGTCAGGTTCCGATCCGATCGAATCCCTTGCCCAGTTCAACATATCCGATCCGAGCCCCATATCCGATCCGATCCGAAACCTGCACTGTTTTCTGAAACTGTTCCAGCAAGTGTTTACGCCATTCGATGTCGTTTTCGACCATTCTAACTATTGAACTCAATCACAAAGCATTTCATATTGTCATAGCAACATGCATAATCGACCACAAACATCAAAACATCAATATGATAGGTTAAAATGGATCAAACATACCCAAAATCCCATACTTCCCCTTAAACATGTTTAGGTGAAACTAATGATAGGATTAGCAAAAATTAACTAAATTAACCCAAATTCATATCAGAGGTCTAAAACATCATTTAAGAATTTATGAATATTTTCCCCAAATTTTATCATGCTTAAATTCGCTAATTGGCACTAATTACCCTTAACTAGCCATAATTAGTGTAAAATTATGCAAATCACTCACATTAGCCACAAATAAACTAAGATCTGAAATAAATCTCTGATTTGATGTGAATCTCAATGCTAAACAGCAGCTCCAATGTTGCTTTGGTGTAGATCTTCCTTGATTAGAGGTTGCTAAGCTTAATCCTTGACCAAAAGATGATTTGGAGGTGATTTAGAGGTTAGAGGCCATTTTTAAGGTTCCTTGGTGATAAGTGGAGGCTAGAAAACTGAAATGAAATGATTCTCTATCTCATTTCAGCCTCCCCATAACCCTAATCCCGAAATGGGTTATGGGCCTACTCACTAATCACCTTTTTGGCCTGGTTAAGCAGTTTTTCACCTTCCAAACCTTATTTCAGCCATATCTCCCAAATGTTAAGTCTGTTTGGCTATTATGACCACTCTACGGAAAGGTAAACCATCAAACGAATCTAATGGAAGTGGTTTCAAGTCAAAATTCCTTTCCAATCAAAAGTTATGGCCAAAACAAGATCAGCTAAGGGCAAAATGGTCATTTAAAAATCGACAAAAATCATAAGCATGGGAAATGACTCTAATGGATGTTTCCCAAAGTTACATGACCATACGACTTCATACGGGAATGAAATAAATATTCTACGATACCCCGATGCGTAGAATGCGGGTTATTACATCCCCCCCCCCCTTTAGAAATTTCGCCCCCGAAATTCCCTAACCAAAACACACACAAAGGGTTCTGCATGCCTATCAACCATAAAACAACAATCAAACTTGCAAACAAGCAAAATAAGTCTATCCTAGGATGCGGAATAACTAAATCACGAAATAAATCTTACCAGGCAAAGAGTTTTGGATACGCCTTCCTAATGCTCTCCTCTGTCTCCCAAGTACAATCATTCTCGTTCTCGCCCCACTGAACCTTGACTAGCTTCACTGCCTTCCTTCGAAGTTGCTTCGTATCGTGCCCAACAATACGAATCGGCTTGCGGTTCCCAACCGCCTCGGGTTCTACTTCAAAGTCCTCTAACTGATCAGGTGAAATAGTCACATCTGAGTCATGAACAAACTTCCTTAGTTGGGAAACATGAAATACATTGTGAACTCCCGCCATCTTCTCTGGTAAGCCAACTCTATATGCCAAACACCCAACTAGTTCAAGAACAGGGAATGTGCCAACAAATCTTGGTTCCAACTTGCCTCTCCTGCCAAATCGTATCACGCTCTTCAACGGAGAAATCTTGACAAACACCAAGTCGCCCACAGAGAATTTTAAGTCTCTTCTCCTCTTATCAGCATAACTCTTCTGCCTATCTTAGGCAGCTTTCATTCGTTGCTGAATGATCTTGATCTTATCTGAAGTTTCCCTCACCACATCTGGTCCAAGCATAAACTTCTCGCCAGTCTCTATCCAACACGATGGTGAGTTGCGCGGTCTTCCGTACAAAGCTTCATATGGAGCCATATCGATACTGGATTGGTAGCTATTATTATATGCAAACTCTACTAGATGCAAATGGTCATCCCATGATCCACCAAAATCCAATATACAAGCTCTCAAGAGATCTTCCAATATACGATTCACCCTCTCCGTCTGACCGTCGGTCTGAGGATGATATGCGGTACTGAGATGTAGTCCTGACCCTAGAGCCTCTTGTAAGCTCTTCCGAAACCCACTAGTGAACAACGGGTCTCGGTCACTCACAATGCTTTTGGGTACTCCATGAAATCTCACTACCCACTTCATATACAATTCTGCCAACTTGGTTGCTGTCCTGGTCGATTTGACTGGTATAAATCTTGCGCTCTTAGTCAATCGATCCACAATTTCCCAAATGCTATCGTATCCCGACCTAGTTCTCGGTAAGCCATCGATGAAATCCATCGAGACTTGCTCCCATTTCCATTCGGGAATTTCTAATGGTTGAAACAACCCACTAAGCTTCTTTTGCTCGGCTTTAACTAGCTGGCAATTCATGCATTTGGATATAAACTTCCCAACGTCTCTTTTCATCCCTTCCCAGTAGTAAGTCTGCATCATATCTCGATACATCTTATTACCACCGGGATGTATGGTTAGTTTTGAGTGATGACATTCTCTAAGCACTTCATCTCTCAAACCATTCACGTTGGGTACAACTAGTCTTCCATTCTTTCGAAGCCATCCATCTCGATCAAGCCCATACACACTCATCTCTTCACCGTCGATGTCCAACTCTAACTTGGAGATGATTTCCAGTAGATTAGGATCGCCCCTCTAGTTGGAACCTATCCGCTCTATCGAAGTGGGTATGATCGCCAAACTAGATAGCATAACTGGATCCAATTTGCACTTTGGTCTGAAATCAAACCCCGCGATATACTCCAGTTGCTTCCACTCAAGAAACATA
Organism: Allium sativum; assembly: GCA_030737875.1. Classification (NCBI taxonomy): domain Eukaryota; kingdom Viridiplantae; phylum Streptophyta; class Magnoliopsida; order Asparagales; family Amaryllidaceae; genus Allium; species Allium sativum. Next base: position 211,902,042 of record CM060924.1, read on the forward strand.
GCCCCTAAACTGGCATGTCTCCTACTCAAGGCATCGGCTACCGCATTACCTTTCCCAGGTGTATATGCGATATCAAAATCATACGAAACCAAGAAGTCTAACCATCTCTACTGACGGAGATTCAGATCTTTCTGGGAGAAGAGATACTTTAACAATTTATGATCGGTAAACAACTCAAATCGTTCTCCCAAGAGATAATGTCTCCACATCTTCAATGCGAACACGATCGCTGCTAGTTCCAAATCATGGGTAGGATACTTCTTCTCATGCAGCTTTAGCTGTCGACTAGCGTAAGCTACAACCCTACCTCCTTGCATCAATACAGCACCCAGTCCGGTACCACAAGCATCCGTGTATATCGTCATCTTTTCATTCCCCTTAGGAATGACTAACACTGGCGCGCGCGTCAACCTCTCTTTTAGACTCTTGAAGGCATTCTCACACACTCCGTCCCAGACGAAGGACTCATTCTTCTTAGTCAACTGAGTCAACGGTGCTGCTATCGTGGAGAAGTCCTGGATAAACTTACGATAATATCCAGCTAACCCCAAGAAACTTCTTACATTCGTTGCATTCTTGGGCGTAGGCCAATCCTGTACCGTAGCCACTTTCGCAGGGTCCACGGCAATACCACTCTCTGAAAGAACATGACCCAAGAACTCACTTCCCTTCTCCAAAAGTGACACTTAGAGAATTTCGCTTTCAATTGGTGTTTCCTCAACAACTCCATCACTATCCTCAAGTGTCCCTTGTGTTCCTCTTCTGTCCTTGAGTAAACAAGGATATAATCTACGAACATAAGAACAAACTTATTCAACTGATCTCTGAATACTCGATTCATAAGATCCACAAAGTAGGCTGGTGCATTGGTCAACCCAAATGGCATGACCAACCACTCATAAAATCCAGACGGCGTCCTAAATGCCGTTTTCGGAACACTCTCATCGGCTACTCGAAGCTGATGAAATCCTATCACGAGGTCCAACTGGGAGAACACTCCTGCTCCTTCCAGCTGATCAAACAAATCATCTGTCCGCGGTAGAGGATACTTATTCTTCCTCGTCACCTTATTCAACTCGCGATAGTCCGCACACAAACGAAGGGAACCATCTGCCTTAGTGGCAAACACAACTGGTGCTCCCCACTCGGAGACACTCCTAATAAATCCCTTCTTCAAAAGATTACTGACTTGCACCCCGAGCTCTCGCTGCTCCCTTGGTGCCATACGACGAAGTGGCATCACTATAGGTCTGGCATCTTTCACTAAATCAATACGGAACTCAATCTCTCGGTGTGGTGGAAGCCCAGTCACCTCCTCGAAGACGTCCGGATACTGGCCAACCACGGGCACATCTGACAACTCATCCTGCGGGATGTCGAGGGAATTTACAAAACTAGCCATAACCCCATCACTAGGTAGACTACCAAACACTACCCTCCGCCCATCATCCGCCCTCACTATCACCAAAAAGCCCTCACAGTCTACCACCACCCTGTATCTTTGGAGCCAATCGACTCCAAATATAATGCCATACCCAGTAAAGCCCAAAACAAAGCAATCACAAACAAACATACATCCATGACTCGATAAGACCACATTCCTGCAAATCATACTAAGGCTAGTCGAACCACTAATCGGGTTCGTCACAACCAATGGTCTATCGACTATCTCGGGTTCCAGTCCCAACCTATCTACCAGGTCACTAGATATGAAGGAACGGGAAGCCCCAGTATCAAACAAAACTCGAACTGATATATCATAAATAGAAAGCATACCTTGAATAACAACATTCTTTCCTTTCTCCGCCGCAGTTGGGGCATTCGACGAAGAAGGAACAGCATCAATAGCATATTCTTTCACAATCTGCTTCTCCTTAAGAGGTTGCGGACACTTATCCGTGAAATGTCCCACTTGACCACAGTTGAAGCACTTCTTATCCGTTGTCTTGGCCCGACAATCTTTAGCATAATGGCCCTTCTTTCCACAACTAAAGCACTCAACATCCTTCTTGCTCTTTTTCTGGCCACCCTTAGATTGGTCCTGCTTCCTCTTATTCTAAGAGTTATTCTTGCCTCCACCGCCTGCTTGCGGCTTTGGCCCTTCTGCAGATGCAGCCTCATCCTTTGACTTAGGGTAAAGACTCTCTGATCTCAAAGCTTTCCCCACAATTGATTCAAAAGTCTCATTGATGTGGTTGATAAGTCTTTCCCCCAAGTATCCATCCAAACCAGTAATGAACTTTTCATTCTTCTTCTCAGGAGTATCAATAAGAGATAGTCCATACTTCGACAAAGTGTCGAACTCAGCAATATAATCAGAAACTGCCCTTCCGTTCTGCTTGAGTTCAAGGAACCTCTTGAACAACACTGACTTCTGGGCAGTTGGAATAAACTTCTCGGTAAAGCGAGCCTTGAACTGAACCCAAGTAACCTGGTCCTCTGGAGTAGCTGTTCTAATGGCATTCCACCAGTTCATCGCTCGCCCTTGCAGCTGACGAGACGCTAGCCTTCTCTTCATCGCATCCTCAAGACCCAAGTCATCGAAGATACGGTCACATCTATCCATCCAGTCCTGAACATCCGTGGCCGACTCCGTCCCATGGAACGGCTTCCCACCAAGATTAGTGTAATCTTTGCACAACTTGGCGAAATCGACCCTAGGCGCTTGCACTACTGGGCCAACACCAACTCCGGGATTGGGAACTGCCCCTTGCACTTCTCTAAGCATGTCTCTCATGAGGTTAGTAAACATTGCCCTCATGTCAGCGGCATTCCATTGGTTGGTCGCTCTACCAGCACCCCTCGTGTCTCGGCTCATCGTCAATCTGAAAAAGGGAAACGATTAACGACCCCATGGTGGTGCTAGTGCAGTGCGACTTCACTCTCATAATACTAATAGTATATACATATATAGCTTTTAAAAACCAAAGTAATCACAAATACGCTCTCTCATATACGTACTATTTCTCCCTGGTGTCTTTCCCTAGGTTAACAACGCAACCTAGAGCTCTGATACCAAGCGTGACGGCCCGCCCCGCACCAACCGACATTTACTCCAAAAGTGCGTTGTACACATGTCCAGTTTGCACGGAACGGGTCGTCAGAAGGAAAAAGGAAGAAGGAAATGAACTAACAAGGAACCTGTAGAATGTCTCACAGCGCATAGAACAAAATATAATAATAACATACTTGACATAAAACAGGAGAGACAGTGCATAAGCTGAAAACCAAAACTAAACATCATAGCAGCAGAAATCCAAAATACAGCTTATTACAACTTTCAAACTGTCTCAAAGCAAAAGAAAGATAAAGGAGGTACACTACTAATGCCCAAGTAGCGACCACCAAGGACACTGGGAGAATATATATATATCATACGAGGAAGCCTCCTGCCCGCCTCCAAATCAGCTACTCGCGCATCACCAGCTAACCTGTCTCTAGTCTACTCGTGTGAGCACCCAGAGTAATAAGAGGAGACATAAAACTCTGGGTCGGACATAAAGCCTGGTATGAGCGATAAGCATCTAAAGTGGACAATAACAGGTAGACTAAAACATACCTGAACCTGGACCTGCAACCAAAGAGTTAGCACTACATACTGTACTACACTCTAAGGTGCCATATCAAACAGTGTAAAGATACAGAGGTGGGGGAGGTGTGCATGTCATAGTGATGGCAAACAACCAAACATAGCATCCATCCTCACATCTCTCACTCAGTGCGTAAAGCCTACGATATTCACCACTTCGATCACCCAACATACCTTGCTACGATCACTTTGCCCCATGAAGTCATAAATGGCTTCACTGCACTGATAACGTAGCCACTAATCCTTCGCTATGTCCACTTGCCCCATGGAGTTATTCACCTCATCTGCGCTGGCTCATAGCCTTACTAATCCTTACTATGTCCACTTGCCCCATGGAGTTATTCACCCCATCTGCGCTGGCTCATAGTCTTACCAATCTTTTACTATGTCCACTTGCCCCATGTAGTTATTCACCCCATCTGCGCTGGCTCATAGTCTTACTACGCATCACCTTGCCCCTCGAGTCGTAATGACCCTACTGCACTGATAACGTAGTCTTGCTACCATCACCTTGCCCCTCGAGTCATAATGACTCTACTGTACTGGTAAGTAGCCCATCCTTCATTTTTAGTGGTGAATCGAAGTTATGAACGTCGACAACTCCTTAGCACACGTCCCGCAGCAAAGTCCAACCATGAAGTGAACTCATCGGTTCCCAACTGGATCCTGAGCTCTAACTTCCCATATTGGACTACCTTTGCATCTCGGGTTATTGGTTAATACTGGGTCGGGTCGAGTTCCCCCTCAAGCCATTGGTTCGGGTCGGGTATCCTTCATCGGTTCGGGTCGGGTCTTCCTCATCGGTTCGGGTCGGGTCTTCTTCTGGTACGATTCGGGTCGGGTGCCATCCCACTCCATTTCGTGCTTCCACTCCGATCCGCCTCCTCATCCTTCACGTGCTCCAATCTGATCCATTTTCGTGCTTCCGCTCCGATCCGTCCCCCTTAATCCGATCCGATCCCAGTTCAGTTAGCGTGGCCTTCCTTTTTGCCAATTTTCTCAAGTGTCAGGTTCCGATCCGATCGAATCCCTTGCCCAGTTCAACATATCCGATCCGAGCCCCATATCCGATCCGATCCGAAACCTGCACTGTTTTCTGAAACTGTTCCAGCAAGTGTTTACGCCATTCGACGGCGTTTTCGACCATTCTAACTATTGAAATCAATCATAAAGCATTTCATACAGTCATAGCAACATGCATAATCGACCACAAACATCAAAACATCAATATGATAGGTTAAAATGGATCAAACATACCCAAAATCCCATATTTCCCCTTAAACATGTTTAGGTGAAACTTATGATAGGATTAGCAAAACTTAACCAAATTAACCCAAATTCATATCAGAGTTCTAAAACATCATTTAAGAATTTATGAACATTTTTCCCGAATTTTATCATGCTTAAATTCACTAATTGACAATAATTACCCTTAACTAGCCATAGTTAGTGTAAAACTATGCAAATCACTCACCTTAGCCACAAATAAACTAAGATCTGAAATAAATCTCTAATTTGATGTGAATCTCAATGCTAAACAGCAGCTCCAATGTTGCTTTGATGTAGATCTTCCTTGATTAGAGGTTGCTATGCTTAATCCTTGACCAAAAGATGATTTGGAGGTGATTTAGAGGTTAGAGACCATTTTTAGGGTACCTTGGTGATAAGTGGAGGCTAGAAAACTGAAATGGAATGATTCTCTATCTCATTTCAGCCTCCCCATAACCATAATCCCGAAATGGGTTATGGGCCTACTCACTAATCACCCTATTTGGCCCGATTAAGCAGTTTTTCACCTTCCAAACCTTATTTCAGCCATATCTCCCAAATGGTTAGTCCGTTTGGCTATTATGACCACTCTACGGAAAGGTAAACCATCAAACGAATCTAATGGAAGTGGTTTCAAGTCAAAATTCCTTTCAATCAAAAGTTATGGCTAAAACAAGATCAGCTAGGGGCAAAATGGTCATTTAAAAATCGACAAAAATCATAAGCATGGGAAATGACTCTAATGGATGTTTCCCAAAGTTACATGACCATACGACTTCATATGGGAAAGAAATAAATATTCTACGATACCCTGATGCGTAGAATGCGAGTTATTGCAGAGAGACTTGTTGACATGGCGCTTATGCATGAAGAAGAGAAGGGCGCCAATGCTAATAAGGCACCCAAGAAGAAAGGGGATCAAAAGAAGCCGCAACAGCAACAACAGAACAAGAAGGGTGGTAAAGGAAACAATGGTAAGGGAAAGAAAAGATGCTTTAACTGTGGCACACCCGGCCATCTAAGCAAAGATTGTAGGAAGAAAAATAAGACTGGTTGTTTCCACCGTGGCGAAGCGGGACATCTATTTAAGGACTGCCCAAAGAAAGGGCAGAGGGCAGGGTCTACCTCGGGAGGACAGGTGCAGGCTCTTGTGGCACTAGGGCAGGCAAGGGGACAAGTTCAGGCTCTCGTGGTCCTACCGCTGCAAGAACGAGGTAGAGAAATTTCCGTTGAAAGTTTAGTTTTTCTGTTTGATCATCCTGTCCATACTTTATTCGATTCTGGCACATCACATTCGTTTATCTCTACATCATTAATTGAAACATTGCACCTAGATACTAGTCTAGTTACGGATCCCTTAGTAGTCTCAAATCTTATTGGTGGTTCGGCTCATCTTTCTATGATCTGTCGGGATTTGAGAGTGTTTATCTTGGGCGTTGAGTTTGAATGCAACAACTTTATTCTGGGCTTTATGGGCTACGACTTGATTCTAGGTATGGATTGGCTAACTAGATATGGGGCCATCCTAGATTGTGAAAGAAGGGTAGTTAGATTGTTGACTCGTTGTGGAAAGACCATTGATATTTCTTGTGACCCTAGAGGTCCAGTAATGCATAGCTACCTAGAATCCCTTGGTGCATCCGATGATGATTTATATTTTGTTCGTATAGTCCGTGAATATGTTGATGTCTTCGATGGGGTAAGGGGTTTACCCCCAAAAACATGAGATAAACTTTCGAATATATCTAGTAGATAATGCAAAGCCAGTTGCATTGCCAGTGCGCCACATGGCTCCAAGGGAGAGGAGAGAACTCAGTAAGCAAGTGAAGGAATTGCTTGAGAAGGGGTTCATCAGACGTAGTATATCGGAGTGGGGTGCTCCAGTAGTATTTGCCATGAAGGCATATGGGTCCCTTAGACATTGTGTGGACTATAGAGAACTTAATAAGCTTACTAAGAAGAATAGACATCCACTGCCGAGGACTGACGATCTCTTCGATCAGTTAGTTGGCGCCTTAGTGTTTTCGCAGTTGGACTTAGCCACAGGTTTCCATCAGTTGAGAGTGGCTGAGGATAGCATAGATAAGACTGCCTTTAGGACTCCAGACGGCTTCTTCGAGTGGCTTATGATGCCCTTCGGTTTGACAAACGCCCCCGCATACTTTGTTGACTTGATGAGTAGGGTGTTTAGGGAATACCTTAATAAATTTGTGGTAGTCTTTGTGGACGACATCTTGGACTTTTCTAAGAGCGAGGAAGAGCATGCCCTACAACTTAGTGAAGCGTTAGAGACTCTTCGAGCGCATAACCTTAAAGCTAAAATTTCTAAATGTCACTTTTGGAGAAAGGAAGTGCGATTCTTAGGGCACGTAGTTTCCAAAGAAGGGATAGTTGTGGATCCCGCGAAGGTAGTGGCCATCCAAGATTGGAAGGTCCCTAAAAATGCTATCGAGGTGAGGGGTTTCTTAGGGTTTCCTGGCTACTATTGGAAGTTTATCAAAGACTTCGCAAAATTATCAGCTCCATTAACACGCTTGACGAAGAAGAACCTAGTTTTCACATGGGACGTAGATTGTGATGATGCGTTCCAACATTTGAAGAGAGCTTTGACCACAGCCCCAGTCTTAGTGCTGCCAGATCGGAGTAAGCCATTAACCGTTTATACCGATGCTTGTGGGACAGGACTAGGCGCAGTCTTAATGCAAGAGGGAAGGGTAATAGCCTATGGTGGAAGGCAGTTGAGAGTGCATGAGAGAAATAACCCTACACATGACCTAGAGTTGGCCGCTATTGTCTTCGCGCTTAAGTATTGGCGTCATTATCTTCTTGGCGAGAAATTCGAATTGTTCACTGACCACAAATCGCTAAAATACTTGTTCTCTCAGAAGGACTTAAACTTAAGGCAGCAAAGGTGGATAGAATTCTTAGCATCCTACGATTTCGAGATAGCATATACCCCTGGTAAGGGTAATGTGGTGGCAGACGCCTTCCATTGACTTCGTACCCGGTTTGCTAGTATCCCTAGAGGTCAGACCTACGCTTTTGGGACGGATTGGTGAGGCACCTCGAGATGACCCACAGTTGGTTGAGTTAGTAGACAAGCTTAAAAGGGGAGAGTCATCGAGCCATCTCAGTAGGTATACCTTAGATGATAAGGGTTGGTTGCGTAGGGACGGTAGACTTTGTGTACCACGGGACGAGAATTTAAGGAAGACCATTCTTGATGATGCACATCGTTCGAAGATGACCATCCATCCCGGTGGGGACAAGATGTACATGGACATGAGACGAGTTTACTTTTGGGCCGGTATAAAGAAGGATGCGGCTGAGTTTGTCGCTAGATGCTTGGTGTGCCAACAAGTAAATCAGAGCAAAAGAAGCCCGGTGGATTGCTTCACCCATTGGAGGTCCCACAATGGAAGTGGGAAAGTGTCTCGATGGACTTTATTGATGGGTTACCGAGATCGTGGAAGGGTAATATGGGGATTTGAGTCGTGGTAGACAGACTTACTAAGAGCGCCCATTTCATTCCCATGAAGAGTAAGAGGACTGCTCTATGGTTAGCCTCCGTATACATTCGAGAAATAGTTCGTTTGCACGGCGTTCCTTCTAGAATAATGAGCGACCACGATCCTATCTTTACTAGCGAAATTTGGAAAAGCTTGCAAGAGGCGGTAGGGACTTAGTTATGTTTGAGCACCGCATACCATCCTTAGATAGACGGCCAGACCGAGAGGGTGAATCGTATTCTAGAGGACCTATTGAGGTTGTGTGTCTTAGACTTCGGTGGTACATAGGAGGAACATCTTCCATTGGTGGAGTTCGCATATAATAATAGCTTTCAGTCTTGCATTGGCATGGCACCGTTCGAGGCTCTTTATGGACGGTCATGTCGTTTGCCTACATGTTGGTGGGAGTCTACAGATAAGATCTTGCTTGGGCCCGATATGATTAGAGAGACTTCGGAAAAGATCGATTTGATTCAAAGGAGGATGAAGACGGCGCAAGATAGGCAGAAATCTTATGCGGACAAGAGGAGGACAGATCTTGAGTTTGATATTGGGGACATGGTCTTTGTCAAGGTGTCTCCATTACGTAACGTTGTTCGCTTTGGGTCCATTAGGAAGTTAGCACCAAGGTTCGTAGAGCCGTTTCCTATTAAGGAAAGAATTGGACAGATGGCGTATAGAGTGGAGTTGCCCGAGAGACTTAGTGGTGTACACGACGTATTCCATGTATCACATTTGAGGAAGTGCTTGCACGGGACCGCGGAAGTGGTTGAACCGGGCATGCTTAGAGAGGTGGAGATAGAGCGTGATGCGACGATTCGACGTGCACCTACATGCATTCTTAGGTCGGAGATTAAGAAGTTAAGGAATCGAGAGGTCAAGCTAGTCAAAGTGCAATGGGGAGATGATGAGAGCGACGCTACTTGGGAGAAGGAAGAGAAGAAGTGTTCATTGTACCCTTTTCTTTTCGAGGGTATGTCTTTTAATTTCTCCTTTATCGCTTAGCTTGTACCTATCTTATCTTTAGTATGTCCTCTTGCTAGTATCTTTGACCTTTAGATAGGATTGTCCTATAGTTGAAACATGTGTTTGAGACATGTTACATATGATGGATGCATGTGGATGCAAGTGTTTGCTATTGATTGCTCGTGGATGCATATATACACACTTTAGGCACTAGATCGGCTCAGTAACTTCATATTGCATATTGCTTATAAATGTGTATGCATATTTAAGTTAATGGATGTATAATGGTTGTACTATCATATGGATGCTGCATTTTGGTGAATGGTTGTGCACACATGTAGAAATAATATGTATCGATAGGATTCATTCGCATACATAATGGACGCATGGCACTATCATGGTTTGCATTAAGGAGGTCAACTGAATCAGTAGACTGCCTGATTTTGCATTAGATAAGGAACATATACACACACTTTTTGCATATGTTCATACAGCATTAGGAATTTTATAAGGACAGTGGATGCCTGTCTTTGATGGTTGAGTAGATGGTTGATTGGATGTTAGGATATGCATTCTCCTTAACTTGGAGATTTGGCGGCGAAATCCTTTAAAGAGGGGAGAATGTAACACCCCGTATTTCTGTTAATATTAATGTTCACAAATTAAAGAATAACTAATCTCAGATGCGAGAAATAAGGGAAATGGGTTGCGCCATTGTGTTCGTCTCGGAATTCTGGTTGAGATAGAGTCTGAGTTTGCGTGAATTGGACTTTGTATCAAGAAGTTATGGCGATCGGAAGTTTCAGAAAATTCAAAACAGATTTCAGAAAATTCAAATTTCGGAGTCAGACAGGCTAGGCGGGAAAATTCCCGCCAGGGCCAGGTCAACTATAGAGTCGACCTGGGGGTCGACCTACCCTGACCAGGTCGATCATAGGGTCGACCTGGGGGTCGACCTGCCCCCTCGGGCAGATTTGATTAATGACCTGTTTGTGACTGTGTGCTAACTCATTAGGATTTTTGATCTGCTCTGATTGGCTGGGATTAATTCTGGGTTGATCGGACGACCTAAACTAATCCTAAACTCTATAAAAACACCTATAGACTCAAACCCTAAAATCAAATTAAAATTAGAGTCATGGCCTCCATTACCTTGCAACTCACAATAGCCGCCACCAATTAGAGAGGAAGAAAGCTAAAGCAAATCAAATTCTTTTCAACTCTAACAACGAATCTTCTTCAAAGGAAAGCTAATACAACTTCAGAAATTAGAATTCAGAACTCAAGACCTTCTTTGAGTTGTGAGTTCGATTTCTTTAATAAAATAATTAGCAATTTAATTGGATTAAGTTATGATGTGGATTATATGGATGTGATGTGAATTATTGACAGCATGTTATAATTATGTTGTAAAATTGTGATGTTATCATATATGTTGTAAATTCTATGATGTTATGTTGTGACGTTATCATCTATGTTGTAAAGTTATGATGCTATCATCTATGTTGTAATTTATATCATCAAATCATCATGTTGTTCACATGCTAGTTTGGTTATGTTCATTCATATGATAAATCATATATTATGCAAGTTTAGGCGTTGATTTAGATGTGGATCATATTCAAGTTAGTAAATTTTATGCATAACCTTACATGTTTCATGACACCTATTTTATGTGAATTGGATCTACAAGTTAGGCTATGACATGTGTCGGTTATATGCCAAATTCTACATGCTAGTTTACATGCTTCGATGTAAGTTTACACCATTGTTATGTTGCATAAATCAAATATGTAAGTTTATATAAATATATGAGTTTGGAATATGAATCATGTTATGCAAGTTTGTGGTTATTACCTATGCAAGTTTACACCTTTAGATGTAGATCTATGACATACATGATTTATGCAAGTTTGTGACCATTATCCAAACAAGTTTACACCTTTAGATTTGTATCTATGACATATGTAATTTTTGCAAGTTGTAACTTTGGCCTATGCAAGTTTTAGATATAGAACATCATTCACACATGCAAGTTCACCCCTTACTTTTAGATCTATTTTTAATTATATGTTTGTTGTGATGTTTTCTCTTTATTCCATGAGTTAGACTATTCGAGTCTAACGTATATTTTATGTTAAACGAACGAACGTACCACGTGGGGTAATGGGATAGTATTAAAAAGATTTAATTGGCATAAATGCCTTAAATGACATAAAATAAATATGTGAAGATAATTGGTATGATTTTGCATACCATAAATAGATGGACGTAATTGAGTCAATTATGGCCATAGTTAAATTGGAATTGATTAATAATTTGAATAGGGAAAGTAATTCAAATTGGGGGATGATTAATTAGGTGTAATTAATCATCTAAGACACGAGGTTAGGCTCTTTTGTGGTGTAAGACTGTCCGGACCTGCCCGGCAAATCCAGCTGCCACAAATGCCAGTCTAATGTAGGAGGTCTTGGGTATAAAATTAAATACGTAACAATTGTAAAGATAGAGGTTAGGCTCTTTTGTAGTTTAAGACTGCCCGGACCCTCCAGGCAAATCCAGCTGCCACAAATGCCAGTCTAATGTGAGAGGTCTTTATGAGGTTACGGTCTTAATGAATTAAGAAACACTTAACCAGATAAACATGTAGTGGGGCATGAGGGGGTTAAGTGGGTGCCTTGGGTGGCATGTGGAATCTAGTGGGTGCCTTGGGTGGCATTGGAAATACGATTAGAAACACTTAACCAAAATTAAAACATGTAATTGGAACATGAATAAGAAGAGGGTTAAGTGGGATGTACTAGAGGGGACCAAGCTTAAGGGGATACCTTGTGTCAAGTAAAGGGGGCCATTTTAACCAGTAACCCATACGTATCTTTGTGGGCTCGACCCAAGTCGAGGACGGGACATGCATACTAGGCTTGACTGTAAGAGGCCAAACCGGGTTAGCGGTGGCAACACAAGTCCAATGGGTTCATATGCGTGTGTGGACCCGGGCTGGTAGGTAAGACGTTGCATCATGTAGGTATAAGTCATGCATTATTGGTGGTATCGGGTTGCCACTTTGGGGAGTGATACACCCCACTGTGGGGCCAGCACGGGTATCTACGAGTTAGGGAGCCGATCGAATGGGGGTAGTTGGTACACCTAGTGGAGATAGGGGCAGGCGGCACCTATGAAGGCAACTAGGGGTACACGAAACTACCATTATCATTATTAAGTTTTGTAGGCGGGATCAACCTAGGGTGACTGGTGGTGGTGCAGTATAATAATGGTGGTGCAGTATAATAATTATCTTATAGTGGGTTAGGTACGCTTTAACGTTATCTTTGTTCAATCTTATTTCCATGTTTACTGTGTCATACTCAATTATTCACAGTCCTTTCCCTATTTTCCAACTCATGCCTTAGCCTAGTTATTTTGGTAATTATATTGTTAAAGTTATCGCACTCGCCAAACTTTATGTCTGACCCCCCCGTTTTCCATTTCTTTTCTTCCTCCCCCCCCCTCCCCCCCCGAAGGTGCTCAGGTTGGAACTAGCACCAGTGGAGCTTGATTTTGGACAGCTGTATCTCTTGCTTTTAGAAGTTGCTTGGATCGCTGAAGTAAAGTTCAGCCTCTTTTATTTATGGCTATTTTGTACTGGGATTATGTCTTTCAATTTATGTACTTTGGTTTAGTCAAGATGGATATTATGTACTTTGACTCTGGTTTTGATGATGTAATCAAACATATGTGTTTACCGCTGCAATGAATAAAATTTTAAAGTTTTAGTACTGTTTATATCTGTCTTGTTGTTAAGTTTCTGTTCTATACTTACTTAAAACGCTCCATAGAAGTTAATGCATTCCCTTTGCGAGTGACATTAATGGACGTGGGGTGTTACATGTTGGGTGGTAACACCTGTCTGTTTCTGCGTGGTACCGTCTGTAGGGGTGGTAAAGGCCCATTACTAGTGTACACCTAATTCTAACATTCTGTTTCCGTAGGGATTATCTGTTTCCATCTCTGATTCCATTTCCGATTCTGTTTCCATACCTTCTGTCTGTTGGGGTGGTAAAGGCCCATTAGTTGGGTGGTAAAGGCCCATTATTAGTATTTGTTTCTGTACCTTCCGTCTATTGGGGTGGTAAAGGCCCATTATTAGTATTATGCTTCTGTACCTTCTGTCTGTTGGGGTGGTGAAGGCCCATTACTAGCATTTTGTTTTTGTATAGATTATTCTGTTTCGATTTTGTTTCAGTTTAGACATTAGGGTAACACCTAACCCTGTTATACTAGTATTAGTGCAGAGAAGTAAGATGTAAGTAAGGAACATAACTTGGTTTACATCATTCTGTTTCTTCTGTTAACTTAAAGTATATATGCTATTCCTGTTGATGTAATCTCTCATCCAGCTTTATTTACATGTCATGATAATATTATCTGTTTATATGCTGGAAGTCACTGGACTCGCCAGACTTTATGTTTGACTTCGTTTGTTTTCGCCCCTTTTCTTTCCGTCCCCTCCCCCCCAGGTGGTCAGGGTGGAAACATAGGAGCTTGACTTAGATTTCTCTCTTCTTGAAGTGCTAGAGTGCTTGAAGTATTGCATGGCTTTGATTCTACCTATTTAAGGCATTTTCTGTTGGGGATTATGACTTTAAAATCACGTACTCTGAAGGCTTTTGTACAAGACTGATATTTATGTACTTGAATTCCGATATTGTGGTTTTGAAAGATGTAACCAAACTTACTTCTGTTTCTGCTGTAATAAAGTTATAAAATTTTCAATTACTACTTTATGTATCTATCTTGTAATATTCTGTTCTGTCTACTAAAATGCTCCATCAAAGTTAAGGCATTCCCTTTGTGAGTGACCTTAACGGATGTGGGGTGTTACAATGATCAAAGAATGGCTTTAATATAGCTGGCTTTGTGTATAGCGTTGATTCGCGGGCCTCACACCCCGGTATGAACCATAAACGGGAGAGGACATCAGGGAGGACATGCATTTCCCTCTAGCTAGGAGTGTTGTCAACGTTTTGCAAGCCCTGACGTTTTACTTATGTGGATGATGGATAGCAAGGTACCTCGGTAATTTCGGTCTCTACGGAGCCGATGGATGGTCTTTATACATACCACATTTACGCCCCATAGGGCGGGGAAACACAGTGTTCAGGCATTTTGATCCACTCCGTGTGGACCGGCCCTGACGATCCAAGGAGCAGTTGCGGCTGTTCCTAAGGCTCGGGCAAGACAGTCTCGAAGCGGTAAGGACGATCCCTTGCCTTGGTTCATGACGGAAGTCCAATTTCCAAATACGACATCATGTGGTTTTGATTGTAAACCTATATATGGCGACATAGTGGTATGGGGCACTTACGCCGTCTATAATTGATACTTATGATTGAAATTGTTTTTGAAACATATAAACACTAGTAATAATATCAAATGCTTTTGTTTTATACGTATCAAGCATATTTTGTCCACTATAAGGTAAAAACTCTATCCTCCGGCTTGCGTCGCATTGGGTGATGAGACTTGAGTCTTATAATGGCTTCATTTTTCTAAAAAGCATTGCGATGTTTAAATGATTTACTTGTTTTAAGTACCGGAAATCCAATGGAGTAAACCCGTTCCGCGTTAGCGGCGTGGTCTTGTGATTGACCTTATTGTAAAATAAGTTAAGTAGATTTCTCATACTAGTCCCATGACTGACTCGTAGTTTGTCTCACTTGCAAACTCGGGTGCCCTATTTCTACACAGGCAGCCTTGTACTCAGGTTTTAGCAGACTTTCTCTAGATAGCTATGGAGCTGAAGATGGATCCTATCACTTCTTTTATGTTGTTCAGCTCCTATTATGTATATTATGTTTGATTCCGCTGTAGACATTTTATATAAAGCGAAATTGTATATTGTACTAAGTGTGATCCTGTATACTGTGTAACTCTGATGATTATTATTTATCCAGTGTATTCTGTTGTACATTATCTGGTGTAATTATATATTTCTGTTCTGCTATTATTGTTTATGTGTTATATTCCAAGGATTACCCTTGCCACTGTAGAACAGGGGTTCGGGGTCATCACAATATAATGGTTAGAACAAAATTTACATTTTGTAAATTAGAATTGAGTTAGAATGAAAATTACAATTTTTTTCAAATAGATTTTTGTTAAAACAATAATATCGTTTTTGTAAAATAAAAATTGTAAACAAATAAAATTATCATTTTTATTTGTTAGGTTGAATAGAAAAATGTAAACAAAGAAATATGTCACTTTCATTTGTTTTGTTAAATTAGAATTGTCGACAAAACAAACATGTCACTTTCATTTGTTTTGTTGAATTAGAAT
Source organism: Allium sativum (assembly GCA_030737875.1). NCBI lineage: Eukaryota > Viridiplantae > Streptophyta > Magnoliopsida > Asparagales > Amaryllidaceae > Allium > Allium sativum. The sequence goes on from CM060924.1 coordinate 211,917,714, forward strand.
TGTCGACAAAACAAACATGTCACTTTCATTTTTTTTGTTGAATTAGAACTGTCAACAAAACAAACATGTCACTTTCATTTGTTTTGTTGAATTAGAATTGTCGACAAAACAGACATGTCACTTTCATTTGTTTTGTTGAATTAGAATGGTCGACAAAACAAACCTATCACTTTTATTTGTTTTGTTGAATTAGAATTGTCGACAAAATAAACTTATCACTTTATTTATTTTGTTGAATTAGAATTGTGGACAAAACAAACACATCACTTTTATTTGTTTTGTTGAATTAGAATTGTCGACAAAACAAACACATCACTTTTTTTTCTTGAATTAGAATTGCCGATAAAACGAAGTTATCATTTTTATTGTTTTGTTGAAATAGATTTGTCGACAAAACAAAGTCATCATCTTTATTGTTTTGTTGAAATAGATTAGTTGAATCAAATATACATTTTGTCAAAACATTCATTTTTGTCAAAATAGATTAGTTGAATCAAACCATATATTTTTGTCAAAATATACACTTTTATCCAAATAGATTAGTTAAATCAAAATACACCTTTTTGTCAAAATGAACATTTTTGGCCAAGTAGATTAGTTGAACCAAAATATTCATTTTTGTCAAAATATAATAGTTGAAATAAAAATTATATTTTGTTAAATATGATGTTGAAAACAAAAATTACATTTTTGTTAATTAGATTTGACATAAAATAAAAATCACATTTTTGTTAAATAAAAGAGTTAAAACACAAATAGCATTTTTGTTAAATAGATTTGTGTCAAAACACAAATAGCATTTTTGGTAAGTAGATTTGTGTTACAAAAAATATATTCATTTTGTTAAATTAGAATTGTTAACAATATGAAAGATCATTAATATTCGTTTTGTTAAAATAGAATTGTTAACAATATGAAATATCATTAACATTTATTTTGTTAAATTAGAATTGTTACAATATGAAATATCACCTTTATTCAATTTGTTAAAATAGAATTGTAAACAAAACGAAGTGTCAACTTTAATCATCTTATCAAAATAGAATTTCTTACAATATGCAGTTGTCATTTTGTTAACATGTAATTGTAGATTGAGTTTAGAATCAATTTTTATTATTTTGTTGAAATAGAATTGTCAACAAAAATGAAATAATCATCTTCATTCATTTTTGGTTGAAATAGAATGGTCGACAAATAAAAATATCAATTATTGTTAGACTTAGTATTTGTATACAAATTAAATCGACATTTTATCGTCAAATTATACAATAGAATTTTTGTACAAATTAAAGAGACATTTTTATTGTTAAATTATACATTAGGGTTTGTATGCAAATAACTTACATTTTATTTGACATTAGGAATGTGGAAAATATATGCATATGAATTACATTTTATTTGACATTAGAAAACATGAAGAAATGTCATGTAAACAAAATACATATTTATTTGACATTATGAACATGTAGATATGATATGCCAATAAAACATTCTTTTATTTGGCATGTTAAATATGTTAGTGGAATTGTCGAATAATTCATATTTATATATTATTATATATATATATATAAAAATTAAAATTAAACGAATCGCGCATGGTAGCTCGTGCTTCGAAATTGTAACTTTAAATGATGATACTGAAAGATCCGACCGTCGGATTTTCCCAAAACTGGAACCGTTAGGTCCTCTTTGGGAAGATCTTTCCAACGATATGAAATTCGTTAAAATCTAACAGTTAGATTTCGAGACATGTGTAAATCAAATTTTGGTAAAAACAGCTCTAGGGTCGACTATTGACACGAAGCGTCATTAAATTAAATTGGGCTAATTTTATATAAATTAAAATAGCGACAAATCGTTATAAAAAAATATTAATAATATGAAATGATTTTAAATTATAATTATGCGAGAATTATTTAAAAAGACCAAGTTCAATCTCATTTCAAATAATTATACGACGATTAAAAGTCGAAGACATTGAAGAGGGTGATTGAAGACCGGCGATCTTTACACCGAATGGATGACTACCGATGCCCTGGACTGATTTGCTCCCAGGAAAGTGTTGCGGTGGTAGTTGTCTGGACGTACTTGTTGATTGTCCAGATAAGAGAGCATCTCTCTTCCGTATTGGACATACGGGATGAGGAATAAGGTGTCTCCGGTTTCGTTCAGACCCAGAACAGACTTATAAATGGATGTGTGTTTGACATTGGATTTCATCCTATGTAAATTGATTTCTATTTAATATATATCGGTTTGGTGGTGGAGAATTTATTCTCTTGCTTAACACCCTTCTCTGAGACACACGAGCTCAGAGGTAATATATTGATAGTTATCGATCGCATGGAGTGAATTGTCAATGTGGCATGGCAAGATGCAAATGATCGAGGCTTTTGTTGAAAAGAAGAGCCTTGTGGTTGATGATCAAAGCACGGCCTGTTTAGGTATAGCTTTGTGTATAGCATTACTTCTCGAGCCTCACACCCCGGTATGAGTCAAAAACGGGACAAGGGAGCGCAGGGAGTGCACACGTTTCTTTCTAGCTAGAAGTGGTATCAGAGTTTTACAAGCCCTGACATTTTACATATGTGGATGCTGGATTACGAGGCCTCGGTTATATTGGTTGATATAGACCAGTTTATAGGTTCAATAGGATCGGGAAGCATGTGTTCAGGCATAACTAATCCACTAAAGTATTTGTGGACCGGCCCTGCAAGATCCAAGGGTTGCCCGTAGGTGTGATCCTCGGACATTGCTAGAGTGTCTCGAATCGGTAAGGAGATCGTTCCTAGCCTTGACTCATGATTGAAACCCAACTTCCAATACAATACCATGCGGTTTTTGTAACACCCCACCTCCGCTAGGGTCACTCGCAAAGGAATGCACTAGCTTTAGAGGGGCATTATTGGTAAACATGTACAGAAATATCACAAGACAGAACATATATAAATAGCGGAAGTAAAATCAAACTTTCATAACATGAATAAATAAGGTCTAAAGCCTTTTACATCAGAGTACATCAAAACCTGTCTTGCAATAGTAAAGAAGCATAAAGACTTTTTAAAAAATTATTCCCCAAGTAAAACAGTAAAGTAGCCATAGCCAAGAGAAGTCCAAGCCATCTATGATGACCTTCAAGCAGAAGAAGTCCGAACTAAACAGCATTGTTTCCTCCCTGAAACCTGGGGGGAAACGGAAGAAAAGAGGCGAAACAAAACGGGTCAGTCAAAAAGACTGAGTAAGTCCTATCTACTTCCAGTATAAAAACAGGTAAAGGTAACATGACATGCATAAACTGAAAGTAAACATAAGGATAACTACAAGATAGATAAACCAGGGTAGCCGGTTGAACTACTGCGGCAAGATAAGCTAAGGTATCATGATAAACTACGGTGTTATGATAAGTCAAGGTATCACATCGTCGGATTTCTATCGAGTACATTATCCCAAGGTATCTACCCCGTCTAACATCCCACGATATCTCTTATGTATATTCTTCCTAGTTCTAACATGTATATTTGCTCTGCACCTCTCGTACTAGTATCCCTACCCGCGTCATGTGTTAACCATGAATGTCCCTTACTCAAGGTCGTGTAATGGTCCATGTCAACCTAATATATCGCATATATAGGTTACTCGAATCATATGTTTCTCTCCATGTATATAAGTTCAGTCCTTTGCCGTACCTCGTACGGGCTTCCTCATGTCGTATTATTCTTGAAATCGTTTGGACTGTCACCCTTGTTCTAGCTAGGCTCTTCCATATGAATCATCGTTTGAACTACCAGGACTTACGCCACCTAGCACCACTAGGGATTACGCTTACCTATCGCACGCTTTCGTATTTCGGTTTGGGTTAAACCACCTAGGCCCCTAGGGATTACGCTAACCCTCAACCGCGCCCTTTTTCCCACGCATTCATCGTGAATCGTTTTTCTATAACTGTATGCACATGTATCACATCGTGCCATCCGAGTCCTGTCACAGGGCAAAACAAGAAATACAGGACTCGGTCGGGAGCTTTAGATTTATCTGCCGATGCAGATACTAAGGTCTGCTTTTCTACACGTGGCTATGGTCCCACGAGACCCCTCCCTCAACTAGTGAAAGGCAACACAAGAGAAAATCTTGCATGAGAACTACACTCCGGCCAGCCCACATCCTACGGCCTACCTCACCCATAATTAGATAGCAATTATGGTCTGTTGGGTGTTCCCTGCCTTTCCGTACGTACACGCTTGACTCAAGATGGTAGATGATCGACGAACTTGCTATCTCGGGCACCTTATGTATTCGTCGACTCACTGCTATCCACCCCAGTCTTTAGGTCGCTCGCATAGCAACCAAGGCATATTCTTGGTTCTTCTACCGCAGACCTCAACCTCTCGTGAGCCTAGTATAATGACCTGGCAGCTCACAGAGGGATCCCAAGAATATCCTCACGTTCCCCGAAGCCGCTGCTTCGTTACCCAGTTCGTTGGAGCCTTTATCTAAATCAGATAGCCTGCTCTTACACGCATTCTTAAACGTTGACCTAACGTATCGGGTTACTAAATTATCTAAGAAATGGTCCAAACTTCCTTGACTAAGAATTATTACTTAGTTTCCCTTAACTAAGGTTTACCACTTAGCCTTATTTCCATAATCATTGTTAACTATGGTTATTTACCTAATCCTCCGAATTAGGGTTTATCTAATGGGTTAAGTGTCACTTAAGTTCATAACTTAGCCCGTCTACAAACCATGTCAAAATTGGCTAAGTATCCAAGTCCAAGACTTAACCCTACAAACCATGTGTCAAGTTGGCTAAGTATATTAAGCAATCCATAACTTAACCTTGTCTAATTATCATTTTAGATTGGTTAATTATATAAATTAACTTGACCTTGTCAAATTACCGAGTCAAATCGGTCAAGCGTATTCAAGTGATTCGTGACTTAGCCTTATCATGTTTTCACGTTAGATTGGTTAAGTATAGATTAACTTAACCTCATCAAATTAACGAGTTAGATTGGTTAAGTATAGGTCACTTAACCTCATCAAATTATCGTGTTAAATTAGTTAAGTGTTTAACTTAACCCCATTAAATTACCAAGTTGGATTAATTAAGTCTAGGCTAACTTAACCCCATCCGATTACCTTGTTTAGATTAGTTAAGCCTAATCTTAACCCCATCCGTTAACTGTATTATACGGTTAAGTGTCATTAAGAAAATTTACTTAACCTTATCACGTTATCGTGTTGGATTGATTAAGTGTTGGTTAACTTAATCCCGTCCACTAGTCGTATAAAAATGGTCAAGTGTCATTAGGCAAATCCAGTTACTTAACCTACCCAAGCTTATCATGTTTTGTTAAGTATCATTAGCCTAATCAAATTACTTAACCCATTTGTCCATATCATATTTGGTTAAGCCTCATTAATCAAATTAACTTAACCCTATTATGTGGCATTAATTTAATTAATGCACCCTCAACCTCTCACATTAGACCTTGTTGTGGTTACTAGTTAAGCCGGGCGGGTCCGGGTAGATTTACACCACAACCTAGTCTAACCTCGGGTCTTAAGCGCGGCATGACCAACTTCTAACATTGGGTCCTATTGTTTGCAACTACTAGTTAGGCCGGTCGGTTCCGGGTAGTTTTACGTTGCAAACTCAACCCAACCTCGAGTTGGCCACACTTATATTATCTAAGTTCATCATGTTTCCAAAACATGTTACAAGTTTTCAAGCATTTGGGTAGACCTAACTTAATAGGTAAATTCCCAAAGGGTAGACCTAACTTAATAGGTAAATTCCCAAGCTCATGTTTTTATGCATATTTACATGTTAACTTACATGCTATATTCAATGTTGCATGTTGTCATGTTATACCCATTTAACCCAAATCATGTTTCACATCATATTTCATGGAACTTCAAGTTAAGTTTCTCATGTATATTCACGCTCGTCTAACCTAACCCCAAAACGTGTTTCCAACGTAAGTATAGACGAGTCAACATAGTAGGAATACTATGACTACAAATTGGCCTCGAACATGCATAGTGTCATAAAAAGGGTTTTGGCCACAAACACACAAAATGTCACAAGGGAATTCGGCCACAAACATGCATATTATCAAAAAGGGTTTGGCCATAAACATGCACAACTTAAAAGAGGGGATTGGCCACGAGCATGCATAATCTCATAAAGGATTTGGCCACAAGCTTGCATGTTAGCATAAGGGGTTTGGGTTCATAAACATGCATAAGCCCCAAAATCTTGTCTTAGCCAATGTTTCACAAGTAAAATGGTTCCTAAAGGTTCATGCTAGCATTTCATGCATAAAGATCCAAACTTGCAAGTTAAACTAGGTTATGCATAGCATGAGAGGCATGATTAAGTCACTCACATGGCCTAAAATCATAAACATGAACACAAGAGGCAAGGTAAGGTTCATATAGGTTCGCATAATCATGTTTAGCCTCATTTTATCCCATGTCATTATCAAAACTACCGTTTCCATCTAAAAGTAGCTAGAACTTACATAGTTAGGCCTAGGGAAAGGAGCATGAATCATCTTGGCTAAGAAAGTTGCCTCCTTTGTAGAAGAATCGTCATGGAACTCGCATAGAAATGTTGATTTGGCCTTGATTTGGTGTAGCAAGCTTGCACCCTTTTGATTTGAACTTGATTTGAGTGCATAGGCTCTAGGGATTTGAGATGGAGGCCATGATCACTTTGCATTTGGGCAGCACTTCGTGGAGAGGGTGAGTTATGAGGGTTTAGGGGGAGGCTTAGGGGTGTTTTTATAGAGATTAGGATAGTTTTAGGCCCTTAGATTAACCCTAGGATAGATTAGGACCATCAGATCTCGGAAGCTTCCAGAACCAGCCCAAGAACAAGACCAGGTGAGACAAACAGGTGCACCAGGCAGCTTGCCCCGGCCACCCCCTGTCGACAGGCAAGTCGACAGGGCTGTCGACTTGGTCTGGGCCCAAGTCGACAGGCCTGTCGACATGGCCTACACGGGAAACTTCCCGCCTGGCCCCAGATCTGATTTCCAAAACTGTTTCCGAAATTCGAATTTCCCGAAAACTTCTTTGGGCCTTAACCGGGTCATACGGACTCCGATTTTCGAAAACTCGGACTCTATTTCGCGTATTTTTCCGAGACGAACGCAATGGCATAGCCCGTTTTACTTGATTCAGAATTTAAAATTAAATTCTGCCTTGATTCTCGTTTTAACATGTTATCGAAATACGAGTTGTTACATTCTCCCCACCTTTTAGGATTTCGTCCCCGAAATCTCCAAGTTAGGAAGAACATATCCTACCATCCATCGTCCATCTACTCAAAACATCATCCACAAGCAACCATCGTCCTTAGATGATTTCTAATGCTGTATGAATATATGCAAAGAGTGTGTGTATATGTTCCTTAGCTAATGCTAATGATCAGGCCTGAATGATCTTTCTAATGCAAAATATGTTAAGTGCCATGAATCCAACATGTATGCAAATAGTCCTAGTCATATAGATACTATATGCGTGCACAATCATTCATTCATATGCAACAACCGCATGATAACACATTCAATTTCATCCATAAACAAGTATAAATACTCGTGCATATGCAATATGAAATGTGACCGAGTCGAGCTAATATCTAATGTAAATTCGCGCATCCACGAGCAACCACTTGCAACCATTTGCAACCATATCAACCATAACATGTTTCAAATACATGTTTACATCCACAGGGTTCTACCTAAGATTCCTTGAAACAGGGTCGAGAAGATAAACAAAACAAACTCCATACGGGGTTTGTAACAGAGACAGGACCGAGAGGATATCCATAAAAGATAGCCTACAAGCAAGCTCAACAGAAAAACAGGGATCGAGGATATACTCCCAAAAAGAGATATCATGCGCGTATCTAGTCTTTGACCATCAAAGTCGTATTTCCTTGAGCTCAATTCCATTGTGCCTTGACCGTCCTTTAACTTCGCGATTTCGTAGCTTCTTGATTCCTATTTCCAAGGTGTGAGTGGAACTCATTTCACTGCCGCCTCTCGTTTCGCTTATTCTTTCCCTAGTATGCTTGGCTCAAACATATCTGCGTATTCATGCAAGCTCTCCAAAATTCACCAGTGAATTCTGGATCTCGTTTTCCGACGCCAATCCATGTTGCCAAGAGTTCTTACTAGGGTGATTCCCATAACTCATGCATAATCGAAACGAACCATCCGCCTTAGCGGCGAATCCTATTTGAACGGATTACCAACAAATGCATCCCGGGATTCTAGGTAACTAACCATGACAGAACCCAAAAAGGGTTACACGAGACTTCGAGGGTATCACCAAGGCAAGTCAAGAATCCAACCACCCTCTTTCTAAAACCGAGAATGGTATCCCTTACTGGATAACCACTTTACCCCTAGAATCCATCCGCAACTCATAAACATAAGCATTATTTCCAAGCTCAACACTTGATATAGACATTCTCAAATCCAAACAAGCCATGAGTAAATGGACCAATCTTCCAATAGGTCTTGAGACAAAAACGGGATCCTCTATTACGCTAGTACTAAGGTGCAAAGACTTAACTATCGAAGCGGACTTAAAAGATGCGGTGATCAAAACAAAGTCCTGACAGGATGATAGAGAAGAAAAGCTAAACCTTTAACAAGATCGTTACCCTCCTTCTGAGGTACCCTAGAAATGAGAGCATACTATTGCCCTCCGAATGATCTTGTCCCTGTTCTATGATACTTAACTATCCGTCCCGTTTCACCATGCCAAAGGTACTCTCTCGTCATGGGTTTCCTTGTTCATCTTTCTCCCTCCTTTTAGGACTCAGCCATACCAACATGTTGCTTATCCCTGAGCTCGTATCCTTTATCCTTGTTCTTACTATCCTTTCCTGCATAACTCTGCAACGGTCTCTCGAGAACCACCTCCATCGTACGGGAAACACTTACGCAGCTAGAAAGACTAGTCGCAGTCAAAACCACTGTGACTACAGATGGAGGAAAGAAAGGAAAAGAGATTCAATCAAGGAAACAAGGATAATGCTAATGGCCTTTGGGGAATAGCCTTTTTCTTTTTAAAAGAAAATTTTCTTGAAAAATGCTTCTTTGTAAACGGTTTTTCAAATAATTTTCAGAAGGTCTTTAAAAACTTTTGCCAGTCTGGTAACCTTCTGCTCTGATACCAAATGTAACACCCCACCTCCGCTAGGGTCACTCGCAAAGGAATGCACTAGCTTTAGAGGGGCATTATTGGTAAACATGCACAGAAATATCACAAGACAGAACATATATAAATAGCGGAAGTAAAATCAAACTTTCATAACATGAATAAATAAGGTCTAAAGCCTTTTACATCAGAGTACATCAAAACCTGTCTTGCAATAGTAAAGAAGCATAAAGACTTTTTAAAAAATTATTCCCCAAGTAAAACAGTAAAGTAGCCATAGCCAAGAGAAGTCCAAGCCATCTATGATGACCTTCAAGCAGAAGAAGTCCGAACTAAACAGCATTGTTTCCTCCCTGAAACCTGGGGGGAAACGGAAGAAAAGAGGCGAAACAAAACGGGTCAGTCAAAAAGACTGAGTAAGTCCTATCTACTTCCAGTATAAAAACAGGTAAAGGTAACATGACATGCATAAACTGAAAGTAAACATAAGGATAACTACAAGATAGATAAACCAGGGTAGCCGGTTGAACTACTGCGGCAAGATAAGCTAAGGTATCATGATAAACTACGGTGTTATGATAAGTCAAGGTATCACATCGTCGGATTTCTATCGAGTACATTATCCCAAGGTATCTACCCCGTCTAACATCCCACGATATCTCTTATGTATATTCTTCCTAGTTCTAACATGTATATTTGCTCTGCACCTCTCGTACTAGTATCCCTACCCGCGTCATGTGTTAACCATGAATGTCCCTTACTCAAGGTCGTGTAATGGTCCATGTCAACCTAATATATCGCATATATAGGTTACTCGAATCATATGTTTCTCTCCATGTATATAAGTTCAGTCCTTTGCCGTACCTCGTACGGGCTTCCTCATGTCGTATTATTCTTGAAATCGTTTGGACTGTCACCCTTGTTCTAGCTAGGCTCTTCCATATGAATCATCGTTTGAACTACCAGGACTTACGCCACCTAGCACCACTAGGGATTACGCTTACCTATCGCACGCTTTCGTATTTCGGTTTGGGTTAAACCACCTAGGCCCCTAGGGATTACGCTAACCCTCAACCGCGCCCTTTTTCCCACGCATTCATCGTGAATCGTTTTTCTATAACTGTATGCACATGTATCACATCGTGCCATCCGAGTCCTGTCACAGGGCAAAAAAAGAAATACAGGACTCGGTCGGGAGCTTTAGATTTATCTGCCGATGCAGATACTAAGGTCTGCTTTTCTACACGTGGCTATGGTCCCACGAGACCCCTCCCTCAACTAGTGAAAGGCAACACAAGAGAAAATCTTGCATGAGAACTACACTCCGGCCAGCCCACATCCTACGGCCTACCTCACCCATAATTAGATAGCAATTATGGTCTGTTGGGTGTTCCCTGCCTTTCCGTACGTACACGCTTGACTCAAGATGGTAGATGATCGACGAACTTGCTATCTCGGGCACCTTATGTATTCGTCGACTCACTGCTATCCACCCCAGTCTTTAGGTCGCTCGCATAGCAACCAAGGCATATTCTTGGTTCTTCTACCGCAGACCTCAACCTCTCGTGAGCCTAGTATAATGACCTGGCAGCTCACAGAGGGATCCCAAGAATATCCTCACGTTCCCCGAAGTTGCTGCTTCGTTACCCAGTTCGTTGGAGCCTTTATCTAAATCAGATAGCCTGCTCTTACACGCATTCTTAAACGTTGACCTAACGTATCGGGTTACTAAATTATCTAAGAAATGGTCCAAACTTCCTTGACTAAGAATTATTACTTAGTTTCCCTTAACTAAGGTTTACCACATAGCCTTATTTCCATAATCCTTGTTAACTATGGTTATTTACCTAATCCTCCGAATTAGGGTTTATCTAATGGGTTAAGTGTCACTTAAGTTCATAACTTAGCCCGTCTACAAACCATGTCAAAATTGGCTAAGTATCCAAGTCCAAGACTTAACCCTACAAACCATGTGTCAAGTTGGCTAAGTATATTAAGCAATCCATAACTTAACCTTGTCTAATTATCATTTTAGATTGGTTAATTATATAAATTAACTTGACCTTGTCAAATTACCGAGTCAAATCGGTCAAGCGTATTCAAGTGATTCGTGACTTAGCCTTATCATGTTTTCACGTTAGATTGGTTAAGTATAGATTAACTTAACCTCATCAAATTAACGAGTTAGATTGGTTAAGTATAGGTCACTTAACCTCATCAAATTATCGTGTTAAATTAGTTAAGTGTTTAACTTAACCCCATTAAATTACCAAGTTGGATTAATTAAGTCTAGGCTAACTTAACCCCATCCGATTACCTTGTTTAGATTAGTTAAGCCTAATCTTAACCCCATCCGTTAACTGTATTATACGGTTAAGTGTCATTAAGAAAATTTACTTAACCTTATCACGTTATCGTGTTGGATTGATTAAGTGTTGGTTAACTTAATCCCGTCCACTAGTCGTATAAAAATGGTCAAGTGTCATTAGGCAAATCCAGTTACTTAACCTACCCAAGCTTATCATGTTTTGTTAAGTATCATTAGCCTAATCAAATTACTTAACCCATTTGTCCATATCATATTTGGTTAAGCCTCATTAATCAAATTAACTTAACCCTATTATGTGGCATTAATTTAATTAATGCACCCTCAACCTCTCACATTAGACCTTGTTGTGGTTACTAGTTAAGCCGGGCGGGTCCGGGTAGATTTACACCACAACCTAGTCTAACCTCGGGTCTTAAGCGCGGCATGACCAACTTCTCACATTGGGTCCTATTGTTTGCAACTACTAGTTAGGCCGGTCGGTTCCGGGTAGTTTTACGTTGCAAACTCAACCCAACCTCGAGTTGGCCACACTTATATTATCTAAGTTCATCATGTTTCCAAAACATGTTACAAGTTTTCAAGCATTTGGGTAGACCTAACTTAATAGGTAAATTCCCAAAGGGTAGACCTAACTTAATAGGTAAATTCCCAAGCTCATGTTTTTATGCATATTTACATGTTAACTTACATGCTATATTCAATGTTGCATGTTGTCATGTTATACCCATTTAACCCAAATCATGTTTCACATCATATTTCATGGAACTTCAAGTTAAGTTTCTCATGTATATTCACGCTCGTCTAACCTAACCCCAAAACGTGTTTCCAACGTAAGTATAGACGAGTCAACATAGTAGGAATACTATGACTACAAATTGGCCTCGAACATGCATAGTGTCATAAAAAGGGTTTTGGCCACAAACACACAAAATGTCACAAGGGAATTCGGCCACAAACATGCATATTATCAAAAAGGGTTTGGCCATAAACATGCACAACTTAAAAGAGGGGATTGGCCACGAGCATGCATAATCTCATAAAGGATTTGGCCACAAGCTTGCATGTTAGCATAAGGGGTTTGGGTTCATAAACATGCATAAGCCCCAAAATCTTGTCTTAGCCAATGTTTCACAAGTAAAATGGTTCCTAAAGGTTCATGCTAGCATTTCATGCATAAAGATCCAAACTTGCAAGTTAAACTAGGTTATGCATAGCATGAGAGGCATGATTAAGTCACTCACATGGCCTAAAATCATAAACATGAACACAAGAGGCAAGGTAAGGTTCATATAGGTTCGCATAATCATGTTTAGCCTCATTTTATCCCATGTCATTATCAAAACTACCGTTTCCATCTAAAAGTAGCTAGAACTTACATAGTTAGGCCTAGGGAAAGGAGCATGAATCATCTTGGCTAAGAAAGGTGCCTCCTTTGTAGAAGAATCGTCATGGAACTCGCATAGAAATGTTGATTTGGCCTTGATTTGGTGTAGCAAGCTTGCACCCTTTTGATTTGAACTTGATTTGAGTGCATAGGCTCTAGGGATTTGAGATGGAGGCCATGATCACTTTGCATTTGGGCAGCACTTCGTGGAGAGGGTGAGTTATGAGGGTTTAGGGGGAGGCTTAGGGGTGTTTTTATAGAGATTAGGATAGTTTTAGGCCCTTAGATTAACCCTAGGATAGATTAGGACCATCAGATCTCGGAAGCTTCCAGAACCAGCCCAAGAACAAGACCAGGTGAGACAAACAGGTGCACCAGGCAGCTTGCCCCGGCCACCCCCTGTCGACAGGCAAGTCGACAGGGCTGTCGACTTGGTCTGGGCCCAAGTCGACAGGCCTGTCGACAGCCCTATCGACATGGCCTACGCGGGAAACTTCCCGCCTGGCCCCAGATCTGATTTCCAAAACTGTTTCCGAAATTCGAATTTCCCGAAAACTTCTTTGGGCCTTAACCGGGTCATACGGACTCCGATTTTCGAAAACTCGGACTCTATTTCGCGTATTTTTCCGAGACGAACGCAATGGCATAGCCCGTTTGACTTGATTCAGAATTTAAAATTAAATTCTGCCTTGATTCTCGTTTTAACATGTTATCGAAATACGAGTTGTTACAGTTTTGATTGTAGAACTAGTATGGCGACATTGTATATGGTAGTTATGCCGTTTATGATTGATACATTATGATTGAAATGTTTTTGAAACATATATACACTAATAATAATATTAAATTTGTTTTATCGTATCAAGATTTTTGACGATTATAAGGTAAAACTCTATCCTCCATTTTGCGTTGCCTTATGTGATGGGAGTTGAGTCTTATAATGGTTTCATTTTTCTAAAAAGTATTACGTTGTTTAACGATTTACTTTATTTAAATTATGCACTGGCAATCTAATGGAGTAAAACACGTTCCGCGTTAACGACGTGGTCCTATGATTAGCCTTATTATTAGATAAGTTAACTTAGATTTCTTGTACCAGTCCAATGACTAACTCGTAGTTTGTTTCACTTGCAAACTCCTGTCCCCTTATTTTCCACACGGGCAGTCGAGTGGATTGTTTTGTAGATAGGTATTTATTGAGCAGGATTCTGGATCGAAGCTTAAAGCTGTGTTTAGAGCATTGATAGACTTTCGATGTATCAGATTATTGATTCTGCTGCACTGTATTAAATTCATTGTAAATTATCTTCCGCTGTATCATTATTTATCGATGTACTCCGATATTCTATACTCTGATGTAACATTATTATAATGTTTATAAAAGTCTTCTGTTATTTGTTCTGATGTGTTGTATTCCCAAAGTTAGCTTATTTGGGTTTTTGAACGGTCTTAGTCGATTTAGTGATCGATTAAGTCCGGTCAAAATCCGAGTCATTATAGATTTTAAGTGGGGGAGATTGTAACAACCCGGAATTACTGAACCAATTTAAAAATTTTATTTTAGCTATTTTAATGGATTTTGAATACTTAAAATGATTTATTTTAAATTATAATGATTTAAAATGTATTTAAACTGTAGCTAAAACGTATAAATTTATTGAAATTATAAAACGACCTTGAAATGGCATGGTAATTTGAAAATTTGGTTTTTAACTTTAAATTAATGTACAGAATGAAATATAAATCGGATTTCGGTTAAACCAGAAACGTTAGAATCTGTTTAGTTATATCTTTCTAATGAATGTGAAAAATTCAGACTTCATAATATAAATGATAAGTTATGTCCAGTTTAAAATTTAAAATAGTAGCTATGGAATTTATATATATTTTAAATTATATATAGCCCTTAGAAATAGTCGTTTTGCAAATGACCTCTGTTTTCGACGAAACCACTTTTGTTGGATTCAGAATGTCAAATTATAGTTAGGTTTCGAATTTCATAATTTTTGGAATTAGTATGTAAGCGCAATAAATTTAAACGTGTTTTGAATTTTAGTTTGAATTTAATCGACTAGAAAAAAGGCCCTTTTTCAAATGGTCTCCAAATTGAACGAAATTAGTTTTTTTATTACTGTATCATCAAAACATATCTAGATTTAATTTTTCTGTAATTTTTGGAGTCAGTATGTGGCCCCGGTAAATTAAAATGTACATTTAAAATTCAATATATTGATTTATATTTTAATTTAAAGAAAAACTGGTCGAAATAGTCGAATTGGCTTATGAAACATATTCCGTTGTGTCCGAAATAGGGGTATTTAGCTAGGGGTAACAATCACTGGGTTTTATTTGGAGTTCGGAATGAAAACTTTCAATGTTTGGAATATTATAATTATATAATATTATAAATAAGTATAAATAGCCCTTAGAAATTAAACCCTAGCCTATCATAAATACAGTATCTCCACCCTAGAACTAACAACAGAAACCATTCGGAATTAATCCCTAAATCTCTTTCAATTCGCCAAGTAATTTCAAGAACTTATAAAACAAGTATTGTTAAGCTCTCCAAGATCTATACAATCAACGGTAATGATCGGAATTGGTGATCTAATTTTCTCGATTTCTGTGCTAGAAGGTGGCAGTTTCGAAGAGGGACTGTGCGTGATGGGGGACACCGAGTTTGACAAGTAGTCGGGGTAGGGAGGCTCCATGATGGCGGTTGATGTGGCAGGGGCCGGTGGGGTTCACGGCGATCGGATTGCCAGCAGCGGTGGATGTTTCAAAGTCAGCGATGGGTTCAAATAAGGCCGATGTCTGGAGCAAGGAGGAAGAGGGTTTAAATGTAATTAATTAATTAATTTTTGTAATCAATGTATTAAAATCAATATCTTCTTCATATGAGGTCGAAATCCGGTGATTTCAGTTGCGTTGGATTGCGGATTTCGATTGCGTTGGATTCGCCACGACGAACAATACAACATGGAACCGACCAAAATGAAAACGGAGCAAGTTGAATTATGAGCTAAATTAAACGGTGGTTTAATTTAGTTCAAAAACATAAATTCGAAAATAAAGACTAACGGAGTGGAACCAAAAGTTAGAATTCTCTCACTAAAATATTTGTACAGTTATTTAATTTATTTAATAACTGTAAATATATAGAAATTGCCAGTGTTGATTTTTTTTCCTGTTGTATGTGACAATGTTTCAGTTTAACACAAGAACTATTCACGACTCATCTGCACAAGAAGCGTGGTTCGAATATCCGACAGTCATATTTCAAAAATGTGGATACACTTTGTGGTTGTTGAAATGTGATATAAATATCCATTTATAATTTGAACAGTGAAAATTTGTTAAGTAGAAAAATAAGTCAAACCGAATTAGAATTGGTTAAATTTATTAACTAATGGATTATTTAAATAGACTGTTGTTGTTTGACAACCCCACATAGGTATTGGGATGATTGTGACACCCCACGTCCTTTAATATCACTCACTAAGGGAATGCATTAAGTTCCATGAAGCGTTATAGGTAATCAGACAAAGAATAATTACAAGACAAATATAAATAGGATAGCAGTGGAAATTTAAATTTTTATTTCAACATAAATTAAAATATCGTGGTCCACAATAACATAAGTCACAAAAACCATTACAATAAAATAACTTCTGTCTTGTATCATCAGAGTACATAAGAATATAAAAACATAATTCCCCAATTGAAAGAGTTAAGCCATAGTAGAGACAAGAACTTTAGCCATACTTCAGAAGTAGCTCCTAGCAAGGTGATATCTGAATCCTGACTAAGTTTGGGTGTTTCCTCCCTGAGAACCTGGGGGGAATGGAAGAAAGAAGGAGGAACAAAAAGGGTCAGACATAAAGTTTGACGGGTCTAGTTACTTTTAGCTAAAAGATAAATAAAAGTAACATGATAGGCATATAAATTGGATAAGAGAGAGATCACTACATAAATGGCAGGTGTAACAAGGTAAGCAAGATAAGGTGTACATGCTTCACTAATGATTAGTATGCACTACTTCTAGTATATCCAGAGAGAGATGAACCCTCCAACTATAAGGTGGTAGACTTAGGTATATGTCCAAATGTATCCTAATTATTACCCTGGTCGATCGACTCCCTAACCCTCGTAGATACCTTGTGCTGGCCCCACAGTAGGAGGTATCACTTCCTAAAGTGGCAACCCTTCGTCGTAATAATGTGCACAACCATATCTACAGGTGTCATGGTCGTGTTATCCCCTTCTGCCCGGCTCATACACGCACATGGCCCGATTGGTTTGCGCCGCACACACCGTCCTCCACGTTTGGATCTCTTACAATCAGTCAGTAAGCGTGCCCTTTCTCCGCCTAGTACGAAGTACTTCGTTTGATACCTACTCCGGGTTACTGATTGAAATGCGACCCGTACAATATGATACAAGCTTTCCCCTTTGTCTTGTATCCCCCACTAAGTTTTTACTGACTATGTATACCACTAGGTGTCTCTAATTACATAGCCTTATTTATTTCTACTGGTTATTCCTACCTACAGGCGTCTTTAATACATAACCCCTAATCTTCCGACCGATTATGCTTACCTATAGGTGTCTTTAATTACATAACCCTATCACTTATACAAGATATGTTTACCCTAAAAGGTGTCTTTAATTACATAGCTTTATTATGCCCACCAATTATGTATACCACTAGGTGTCTTTAATTACATAACCTTAACAGGTTATGTTTGTGCGCCTATATGTGAATATTACCCATCCCCTCTTCAGATTTACTTAACCCACCCCTCAACAATGTTTACTTAACCCCCAACTTAAATTTAAGTTCATAAAATCCCTATGGATTAATTTAGGTTAAGTAGTCCAATTCTTTACCATGTGCATTTATGGTTACATAATGGGCCAGACCTCCCACATTAGGCCTACAACATGTGGATGCTGGATATGTCGATCGGGTCCGGGTAGACTTATTCCACAGTTGGCCCTAACCTTGTGTCATAGCCCAATTCGTATTTACATACTTAGACCTCCCACATTAGGTTCAACATTAGTGCTTGTTGGATATGTCGGTCGGGTCCCGGCAGACTTCCACCACTAATGCAACCTAACCTCGTGTCATAAGTACAATTACAATTCCTAATTGTAATTACTAGAAATTCCATTTTTAGTTAATTAATCAATTAATTAATCCTTTCCTTTTATAGATGTCAATACTTATTTTACCTAATAATTTGAATTACATATCCATAAATGTTCATATTCAAATTATGCCATTTTTAACTCTTTTTCCCCCATTCCTTAACTAGCACCCTCACAAAATTGGCAACATGCCTAGGCTAGACAATAGCCTAGTCATAAATGATAATAGGGGAAATAATGGGAATATAACTAAAATAATCATCTTGGCATAAACATAAACAAGTATGATACTAAAGTGAACATACATACTAGCATGGACATAAAAATATCATCATAACAAGGTGGACATAAAACTGATGAACTATGATGTCACAAAATCTAAATTAGCAATTTAGATGTCCAATCGGCTTAGATCTAACATGATAATATAAGTTGATAATTTAGATCACATAAAGTAGATCTAACATGAATCATAAGGTGACAACTTAGATCACATAAAATAGGTCTAACATGAATCATAAGGTGACAATTTAGATCAAATAAAATAGATCTAATATGAATCATAAGGTGACAATTTAGATCACATAAAATAGTTCTAACATGATAACATAAGGTGACAATTTAGATCACACGAAATAGATCTAACATGATAACATAAGGTGACAATTTAGATCACATAAAATAGATCTAGCATAAATCATAAGGTGACAATGTAGATCACATAAAATAGATCTAACATGATAACATAAGGTGACAATTTAGATCACACGAAATCAATCTAACATGATAACATAAGGTGACAATTTAGATCACATAAAATAGAACAAACATGAATCATAAGGTGACAATTTAGATCACATAAAATAGATCTACACACATCCGCATCATAGCATATCATAAAAGGTACAAACCAAGACCCATAATAATAGCATAGTAGAACAATCACAATTGAATTGGATCTAGAGAAATAGATCTATCATGACATTGCATAAGATCTAACAATAACATAGATTCAAGGTATACAACGTATCCAAATCACAGTCTTTCATAATTCACTATTATTTATCTAAACCTAAAAGAAACTAGAACTCATTGTGATTGGATTGCTAAGATGATAGAAAAGGTGCTAAGTCTATGCTTGAATCTTAGAATTTGATATACTTTAGAAGAAGACGAGAGACCCTAGTTCAGTTCAGAATCCGGCATAGTTTGGCCGCCATGACTTCTAATGAAGAAATATATGGAATGGCCATATATTTATAGCTGTAGAACCATCTGGAACCAACTGCCACATAAGCACTAGGATAAAATCAGGTCGCAGGTCGCCTCACACTTCGGGAAAAGGCCCAAATACCCAAATATAATTCTGGGTGCACTTTACAGGTGCGCCAGTGCAAAATTGCCTTGGCACACTTGGCAAGTGCACCAGTTATACCCGGCGTTGATTTTCAACTTTTTACGGTCCGTAACTTCTTCATACTTTATTAGTTTTATGCAAACCAGTGTCTATCTTGACCAGAATTTTGATACAGACGCAATGACGTAATCCATTTCCCTTAATTCTAGATATTAAATTAATTATTCTTTAATTTATCTTCTTTAATGTTAACAAAATTTTGGGGTGTTACATTCCCTACTACTTAAAGGATTTCGTCCCCAAAATCTCCAAGTTGAGAAGAATGCATATCCTACCATCCGTCTACTCATCCGTCAATCACTGGCATCCATTGTCCTTAAGGATTTCTAATGCTTTCATGAATATATGCAAAGGTCTGTGTATATGTCCTAACACTAATGCGATGATCAGGCGGTCTACTGACTCAGTTGACCTCCTTAATGCAATGTATATTAGTGCCATGAATCCAATATGTTTGCAAATAAACCTATTATAACATATAAGCTCTATATATGTGCACACTCATTCATCCAAATGCAATATCCATATGCTAGTTCATCCATTTCCATCCATTAAAAAAAATGCACACACATCCATATGCAGTATCAGAGTGATTGAGCCGATCTTAGTGCCTAATGTGTGTGTATATGCATCCACAGGCAACCACTAGCAAACACTTGCATCCATCAATCATAACATGTCTCAAACACATATTTACATCTGTAGGATTCCTATTTAAAGGTTGAAAAATACTATAGATAAGATATACTCAAATGATAGAAACAAGTACCGATAAAGCTTTTGGAAAAAGGAGTTAAGAATATACCCTCTAAGAGAAAAGGTACGAAGCACGAATCTTGCATTCGGTCTCCCAAGTCGCATCCTCTAGTTTATCTCCCTATTGGACCTTTAGCAACTTGATCTCTTTATTGCGTAGCTTCTTAACTTCTGATCCCAGAATACGGGAAGTAACATGCCTGACTATTGCCTCCTGTTCCACTTCCACATCTTCCAATATACACGGCTCAACAACTTTCGCGGTGTCATGCAAGTACTTTCGCAGATGAGAAACATGGAAAACATCATGAACACCATATAGATTTTTAGGAAGCTTTACTCTATAGGCCTTTTGGCCAATCCTCTCGGTTATGGGAAATGGTCCCACAAACCAAGGTGCCAACTTACCTACCGACCCGAAGCGAACCACATTCCTCAGAGGTGACACTTTGATAAAAACCAAGTCTAGTACTTCAAATTCGAGGTTAGTCCTTCTCTTGTCTACATAGGATTTCTACCTATCTTGAGCTGTCTTCATCCGCCATCGAATAAGGTCAATCTTTTTGGACATTTCTCTAACCATATCTGGTCTAAGTAGTAATCTTTCTGTAAATTCCCACCAACAAGTTGGTGATCAACAGGGTCGTCCGTACAATGCTTCGAAGGGTGCCATGTTGATGCTGGTCTGATAGTTGTTGTTATAAGCAAATTCTATTAAAAGAAGATGCTCTTCCCAAGTCCCTCCGAAGTCTAATATGCACAACCTTAAAAGATCTTCTAGAATTCTGTTGACCCTCTTCGTTTTCCTATCGGTCTGAGGATGATAAGCGGTGCTCAAACACAACTGTGTATCTAATGCTTCTTGCAAGCTCCTCCAAAATTCGCTGGTAAAGATGGGGTCACGATCACTCACGATGGTGGAAGGAACTCCATGAAGATGTAATATCTCTTGGACATAAATTGCTGCTAACCATGATGTCGTCCTCTTACTCTTAACTGGAATAAAGTGAGCTCTCTTAGTGAGTCTATCTACCACAAATCAGATACTGGTGTTGCCTTTCTTTGATCTAGTTAAACCATCTATGAAATCTATATAGTCGCTCTCCCATTTCCACTGAGGAACCTCCAAAGGATGAAGTAAACCACCGTGCTTCTTTTGCTCAACTTTGACTTGCTGGCAAACTAAACATTGAGAAACAAATTCGTCCACATCTTTCTTCATCCCAGCCCAAAAGAAAACCATCTTCATGTCCCTGTACATATTATCACCACCTGGATGAATGGTCATCTTAGAATGATGGGCTTCTTCTAGGACTGCCTTTATTAAGCTTCCAGTTTGAGGAACACAAAGCCTTCTATCTCGTCGCAACCACCCCTTTTCTTCTATGGAATATCTACTGAGGTGACTAGAAATCTCCCCTCTTCTGAGCTTATCCATAATCTCTAGAATCTATGGGTCACCTTGTTGCGGACCTCCTATATGGTCCAGAGGAGTCGGTCGTATCTCCGAGGATGCAAACAAATCAGGCAAAATCTCGATGGAGGGTCTAAAATCCAAAGATGATATGAACTCTAAGTTCTTTCTTTCCACAAACAGAGAACTCAGAGCCACCCTCTACCTACTTAGTGCGTCTTCCACCACATTACCCTTGCCAGGGGTATAAGAAATCTCAAAATCATAAGAAGCTAGAAACTTCACCCACCGCTGTTGCCTTAAATTGAGATCCTTGCGCAAGAACAGATACATGAGAGATTGATGATCAGTGTATAACTCGAACTTCTCTCCAGGTAAATAATAACGCCACGTCTTTAACGCAAACACTATGGCAGCCAGCTCTAGATTAAGGGTGGGGTAGTTCTTTTCATGAACTCTTAGTTGTCTACCGCCATAACACACTACTTTCTCTTCTTGCATTAGGACCGCACCAAGCCCTGTACCGCATGCATGAATGTAAACGGTAAACACTTTATTCCCGTCTGGTAAGATCAATACTGGGGATGTTATCAGAGCCCTCTTCTATCGTTGGAAAGCAACGTCACGGTCTATATCTCATGAGAATGCCAAGTTTTTCTTCGTCAGCCTGGTGGGTGGGGCTGATATCTTTGCGAAGTTCTTAATGAACTTCCTATAGTAACCTGCTAACCCAAGAAATATTCTCACCTCGGTTGCATTTTTAGGAACCTGCCAATTTTGTACTACAACCACCTTCGCGGGATCTACAGCTATCCCTTCTTTGGAGACCACATGCCATAAGAATCTCACCTCTTTTCTCCCAAAATGGCATTTGGAAAACTTTGCTTTAAGCTAATGGTCATGGAGAGTTTTCAAAACATCCCTCAAATGCTGGGCCTGCTCTTCTTCGCTTCTGGAGAAGATCAAGATATCATCAATAAAGACTATGAATTTTTTTTAGGAACTCCCGAAACACCCTACTCATCAAATCAACAAAATAGGCAGGTGCATTTGTCATCCCAAAAGGCATAACTAGCCATTCGAAGAAAACGTCCGGGGTCCTAAAGGCAGTCTTATCTGTGCTGTCCTCGGTAACCCTTAACTGATGGAACCCCATGGCCAAGTCTAATTGGGAAAATACCGAGGCACCAACAAGCCGATCAAATAAATCATCAATCCTCAAAAGTGGGTGCCTATTCTTCTTAGTGAGTTTATTCAGATCCTTATACCCGTGATGGCCCCATAGTGGGGTGTATCACTCCCCAAAGTGGCAACCCGATACCACCAATAATGCACGGCTTATACCTACACGATGCAACAACGTCTTACCTACCAGCCTGGGCCCACACACGCACATGAACCCATTGGACTTGCTTTGCCACCGCTAACCCATTTTGGCCTTTTACATTCAAGCCCAGTACGCGTGTCCCGTCCTGGACTTGGGTCGAGCCCACAAAGATACGTATAGGTTACTGGTTGAAACGGGCCCCCATTACTTGACACAAGCTATCCACCTAAGCTTGGTCCCCTCTAGTACATCCCACTTAACCCTCTTTTTATTCATGTTCACTTACATGTTCAATTTTGGTTAAGTGTTTCTAATCGTATTTCAAATGCCACCCAAGGCACCCACTAGATTCCACATGCCACCCAAGACACCCACTTAACCCCCTCATGTCCCTCTACATGTTTATCTGGTTAAGTGTTTCTTAATTCATTAAGACCGTAACCTTATAAAGACCTCCCACATTAGACTGGCATTTGTGGCAGCTAGATTTACCGGGCGGGTCCGGGCAGTCTTACACCACAAACGAGCCTAACCTCGTGTCTTTACAATTGTTACGCATTTAATTTATGCCTAAGACCTCCCTCATTAGACCGGCTTTTGTGGCAGCTGGATTTTCCAGGCGGGTCCGGGCAGTCTTACACCACAAAAGAGCCTAACCTCGTGTCTTAGACGATTAATTACACAAAATTAATTATTCCCCAATTTGAATTAATTTCCCTATTCAAATTATCAATCAATTCCAAATTTAACTATGTCCATAATTGACTCAATTATATCCATCTATTTATGGTATGCAAAATCATACCTATTTCATCACAAATTTATTTTATGCCATTTAAGGCATTTATGCCAATTCTCAATATTAAATCTTTTAATATTATCCCATTGCCCCACGTTGTACGCTCGTTCGTTTAACGTAAAATATACGTTAGACTTGAATAGTCTAACTTATAGAATAAAGAGAAAGAATCACAACATACATATAGATAAAACTAGATCTAAACATAAGGGGTGAACTTGCATGTGTGAATGAGGTTCTACATCTAAAACTTGCATAGGCCAAAGTCACAAACTTGCATAAAATTACATATGTCATAGATCCAAATCTAAAGCTGTAAACTTGTTTAGATAATAGTCAAAAACTTGCATAAACCATGTATGTCATGGATCTAACCATAAGGGGTAAACTTGCATAGGCATGGTTCATACGCCAAAACAACATATATATATATATATATATATATATATATATATATATATACTTGCATATGTGATTTATGCAACATAAACGATGGTGTAAACTTACATCTAAACATGTAAACTAGCATATAGAATTTTGTATACTAGCATATATCTCACACTTGTCATAGCCTAACTTTAGATCCAATTTACACATAAAATAGTTGTCATAAAACATGTAAGGTTGTATACAATTTTCACTTACTTGCATATGATTCATATCTAAATCAACATCTAAACTTGCATACATACATGTGATTTATCATATGAATTAGTTCCAACAACATAACCAAACTAGCATATGAAACAACATTATAAATTGATTATACATAAGCCAATCATAGAATTACAACATAGATGATAACATCA
Organism: Allium sativum; assembly: GCA_030737875.1. NCBI lineage: Eukaryota > Viridiplantae > Streptophyta > Magnoliopsida > Asparagales > Amaryllidaceae > Allium > Allium sativum. The sequence continues at coordinate 211,942,286 of CM060924.1, forward strand.
CAACTTTACAGCATAGATGATAACATCATAGAATTTACAACATAAATGATAATGTCACAATTTTACAACATAGATAATAACATGCGGTCAATAATTCACAACATATCTATATAATCCACATCATAACTTAATCCAATTAAATTGTTAATTATTTTATTGAAAAAATTCGAACTCACAACTCAAAGAAGGTCTTGAGTTCTGAAATCTGAGTTCTGAAATTGATTCAGTTTTCCTTTGAAGAAGACAAATTTGTTGCGGTTTAGATTGGAACTGATTTTGATTAGCTTTTCTTCCTCTCTAATTGGTGGCGGCTATTCTAGGTTGCAAGGTGACGGCATGGAGGCCATGATTCTAATTTTAATTTGATTATAGGGTTTGAGTCTACATGTGTTTTTATAGAGTTTAGGATTAGTTTAGGCCGTCCGATCAACCCAGAATTAACCCCAGCCATTCAAAGCAGATCAGCAACACTAATGAGTCAGCATACAGTCATAAACATGCCATCAATCAAATCTGCCCAGGGGGCGGGGGAGGGGGCAGGTTGGCCCCCAGGTCGACCCTCAAGTCGACCCTATGGCCAACCTGGTTAGGGTAGGTCGACCCCCAGGTCGACCTGGCCCTGGCGGGAAATTTCCTGCCTAGCCCATCTGACTCTGAAATTTTGAATTTTCGAAATCTGTTTTGAATTTTCTGAAACTTCCGATGGCCATAACTTCTTCATACGAAGTCCAATTCACGCAAACTCAGACTCTATCTCAACCAGAATTCCTAGACGAACGCAATGGCGCAACCGATTTCCCTTAATTCTCACATATGAGATTAGTTATTCTTTAATTTGTGAACATTAACATTGAAAATTACGGGGTGTTACATTCTCCCCTCCTTAAAGGATTTCGCCCCCGAAATCTCCAAGTTAAGGAGAATGCGTATCCTAACATCCAATCAACCATCTACTCAACCATCAAACACAGGCATGAATTGTCCTTATAAAATTCCTAATGTTGTATGAACATATGCAAGAAGTGTTTGTATATGTTCTTTATCTAATGCAAAATCAGGTGGTCTACTGATTCAGTTGACCTCCTTAATGCAAACCATGATAGTGTCATGCATCCATTATGTATGCAAAAAAATCCTATCGATACATATTATTTCTACATGTGTGCACAACCATTCACCAAAATGCAGCATCCATGTGATAACACAACCATTATACATCCATTAACTTAAATATGTACACACATTTATATGCAATATGCAATATGAAGTGACTGAGCCGATCTAGTGCCTAAAGTGTGTGTATATGCGTCCACGAGCAACCACTAGCAAACACTTGCATCCACATGCGTCTATCATACATAACATGTCTCAAACACATGTTTCTACCATAGGACTACCCTATCTAAAGGTCAAAGATACGAGCGAGAGGACATACTAAAGATAAGAAAAGTATCAGCTAAGCGATAAAGGAGAAATTAAAAGACATACCCCCGAAAAGAAAAGGGTATAATGAACGCATCTTCTCTTCCGTCTCCCAAGTAGCGTCGCTCTCATCATCTTCCCATTGCACTTTGACTAGCTTGACCTCTCGATTCCTCAACTTCTTAATCTCCGACCCAAGAACGCACGTAAGAGCTCGTCGAATCGTCGCATCACGCTCTATCTCCCCCTCTCTAAGCAAGCTCGGCTCTACCACTTCCGCGGTCTCATGCAAGCACTTCCTGAAATGTGACACATGGAATACATAGTGCGCACCACTAAGTCTCTCGGGCAACTCCACTCTATACGCCATCTGTCTAATCCTCTCCTTAATAGGAAACGGCCCTACGAACCTTGGTGCTAACTTCCCTACGGACCCAAAGTGAACAACATTCCGTAATGGAGACACCTTGACAAAGACCATGTCCCCAACATCAAACTCAAGATCTGTCCTCCTCTTGTCCGCATAAGATTTCTGCCTATCTTGCGCCGTCTTCATCCTCCTTCGAGTCAAATCGATCTTTTCCAAAGTCTCTCTAATCATATCGGGCCCAAGCAAGATCTTATCCGTAGATTCCCACCAACATGTAGGCGAACGACACGTCCGTCCATAAAAGCCTCGAACGATGCCATGCCAATGCTAGACTGAAAGCGATTATTATATGCGAACTCCACCAACGGTAGATGTTCCTCCCACGTACCTCTGAAGTCTAAGACACACAACCTCAATAGGTCCTATAGAATACGATTCACCCTCTCGGTCTGGCCGTCCGTCTGAGAATGGTATGTGGTGCTCAAACATAACTGAGTCCCTACTGTCTCTTGCAAGCTCTTCCAAAATTTGCTAGTAAAGATAGGATCGCGGTCGCTCAATATGCTAGAAGGAACACCGTGCAAACGAACTATCTCTCAAATGTATACGGAGGCAAACCATGGAGCAATCCTCTTACTCTTCACGGGAATGAAATGGGTGCTCTTAGTAAGTCTTTCTAACACGACCCAAATCCCCGTATTACCCTTCCTCGATCTCGGTAACCCATCAATAAAGTCCATCGACACACTTTCCCACTTCCATTGTCGGATTGCCCAAAAGCGGTATATAAGGCGTACCCCGTAAAGCTTACAAGTAAACCTGATATGAAGATGGCGACTAAGGTTGCTGTTTCCATTTTTCGAAAATTTCAAGATAACAACGGATCTACGATAAGATCGTTTATTTATTTACAATTACAACGGAATAGTATACAAAGTCAACCGATCTCAACCAATGATTAAATAGGATTTATGGCTACACAAACCGTTGAGGGTAGTTCTAGATCTAGGCCAAGACAAACTACTGTAGGGAGTTTATTGAAACCATTGAATTCAGAATATGGTAAAGTAGCTCTGGGCTGGGTCAACAGGATTTATCACTACTTTAGCTACTTTAGCA